>CM074282.1:29527682-29765182 GCA_037194245.1 Opsariichthys bidens
ACTGTATATTTATTGGAAGTCATATTGAACAATTTATTGTTTTAATTGACTGTTACTGCTATTTAAAAAAGTAATGAGCAAAGAGGGTTTGCATGATTTTCCCTTTCTCCTTTGCACTGTGCACTTGAAGCACTTTAACGCATAACCTCTTATGACTTAAATGCTTTAATAAATCTCGGATTTCATGCAGCATTTTTCACGAGTCACCACAAATCCACAGGCTTCTCAGTTGTATGATTTTCTGTAAAGGTTTAGGAGGGCAAAAGTGACCTTTCAGGAATGAGCACACTAACCTTTAGATTCTGTCCATCAAAGGGCAGTGATCCACTGACCAGTGTGTAGAGTATGACCCCCAGACTCCACACATCCACCTCCGGCCCGTCATACTTTTTGCCCTGGAACAGCTCAGGGGCCGCATACGGCGGGCTGCCGCAAAACGTGTCTAGTTTGTTCCCGATAGTAAATTCGTTACTGAAACCGAAGTCTGCGATCTTAATGTTCATATCTGCATCCAGCAGTAGGTTTTCTGCCTGCATGAGAGAGCAACAGAAAGAGTGAGCGTTTGAAGGAATCTCTATTTGAATGTATCAAGTGTTCAGTGGGAGTTTATGATTAATGAAATGCAGAATTTAGATTTTTATCATATAAAATCTGTGAAGAACATGTCTGCGTCATATTTTAAAAGGCACGATCTAAAGGAAGAAATAATAATGACAATTAAACTAACTTAAATTTTTTTAATAATAATTAGGGGTTTGACGAGATTTCTCGTCGAGGTGAAAAGTTGTCTCGTCGTGCTATCAGTGTGAGGGTGAAATTATTATTGAAGATGCCCCCGCCACTTTCAAATCGTTTGTGTGGAAACATTTTGGTTTTCCAGTAGAAATAATAAACGGCGAAAGAATAACACACAAGACACAAACAATATGTAAACATTGTAAGTAAACTATGCCGTACACCTCGGCCAAGGTTGTATAGACTCTTAGGGGCCGTTCACATATCGCGCGCATTTTCATTCGCGCAAAATGGAAGCGACGCGCATGCGGTGTGGCGCGCTCGTTTTTTCCTGGCGCGCCTATGCCGCGGCGAGACGAAAACATGAAAACCTCAGGTCATGTGACAAGAACCAACCGATCATCTTCGACCTTTCCGTAACAAAACATGGAAATCTCAGCCGAACAGCTGATCATAGCTGTACAGGGGGTTGTTATATCTCATCTCCATAAATATATCTAGTAGTAAAGCTAAAGCAAGGGCTAAAAATCAATTTATCCCTTGTTGAAACTTCCTCATGGTCGTGGAGAGCACAGTTCATGGTTGCACAGTTCAGAAGCGCAAGCTCCCAAACGCTTGTAAAAGTAGGACGAAGCGGCCGCGCTTTACACGCTTTTTAGGCGCGATATGTGAACGGCCCCTAAAGAGGCAGAAAGCATCGCTATTACTGCTAACGGTTGGACTTCTCGGTGTACGCAGAGCTATGTAACAGTTACAGCCACACAATCAATAGTGACTGGGAAATAGTCAACTTTGTACTGCAGTTAAAGTGACACTCAAAGTGTTACTTGAATTTTTTATTTATATGTTTATTTTATTTCTACTGTTTAATTTATGTTCAATCTGTAGAAAGGAGTTCAGTGAGATTTCTCAAAGGGCAGACTAAACAATTGTTTGATTTTGTGGCAAAACATTTAGCAGTGTTTGCATGTTGTTTTACAGCAAATAATTCATTAAAATAGAAGTAAAATGACATGCATTACAAGTTGATTTCAAATTGCACCAACATTTTTGCATTTTATGATTTTCAGCTGAATAAAAGACTATTTTCCCTTCATACGTTTCATTATTGAGGATTTCTTAAAAATACTATAAAAATTCGTCTCGTGAACCCAATCTCGTGTCTCGTCTCGTCTCGTGGGATAGGGGTCTCGTCACACCCCTAATAATAATATTAAATAACAATAAACTTTTATTTTGGATGCGATTAATCGGCACTATTTTACATCATGTTATGAAAAACACCCCAAACATTCCTGAACTCTGCTTATTTCCAGGTTTAAATTTGATTTTGAATCCGAGTTTTAGACCTCACTATATGCATAATGTCAATGTCAATTCTCTAAAAGGCTCCTTACTGTTACTCCTTACAAACCTACATTAACGCAGACAGGTACAGAGAGAAAGTGACAGCACACAACACAATAAGGCAGACCCACATTTCCACCTGGCTTCCTTCACACGAGTCATTTAGATGGTTCACTCTGACACGGGCCTCATGCATCATTTACAGAGCATCAGTCTGGAAACAAAGTGTGAAATGGAGCATGGACACTTGGAGGGGGAAAGCAGACGAAAAGGAGACGGAAAAGAGGAAGCAGGAACTGCAGGGGTTCTCTCACATGTTCTGTTCTGGTCAGAGACATGGTCACTAACTGATTTTTTTTTTTAGTTCCATTTTGGTACAAAAGGAGAATCTACGTGTAGGGCTTTTGACGGAACAGCAGTGTTTGCTGGGGCAGAAAGATGAAGCAATAACACTCAGGTGACCTTACCTTGAGATCTCTGTGGACGATGTGTTTTTGATGGCAATACTGAACCGCTGAGACTATCTGAAGAAGAAAAGGAGACAAAGGAGTTTTAGAATGTGGAGAGAGAGACAGAACCGATTGGGTGACAGACAGGGTGTGGTGTAACAGCCAATACTCCACATTAACTGGCATCATCGCTTTTTCCCAGAATGCCATTGATTGGACAAGGGAGCATGTGTGCTGTGGGTTCTGACACATGGTGCAGGATGATAAATGAGGGCGAGAGAGAAGCTTGCTGAAACTGACTGCTCAGCTGCACGCCTGACGCTTCAGAATCTGGGCGTGAGACCTCATTTCTTCTTAAATATGGCAATAAATCAAAATTGAAACACTACCATTCAAAAGTTTGGGGTCAGTGATTTTTTTTTAAAAATTATTGTGGACCTTTGATAATTTTGCCAGTGTTAATGCTTGAATTTTGGCACAGGTGTGTATTTTTATTGGAATTTTACTATTCCTTTAATACATCTATTTTACACTAGATACACAAAATAGTGCCTCTCAGGACAAATATGTCCCCATTGAAACCCATTAAAACTGCAATTTTTAATACCAGGTCATTTATCTATAAAATAATGCAATCTTTGTTAATAGGCTTTCATTCTGTTGGCAAGGCTTCAGAATTTCAATTTTTACAATTTTTATTTTTTTTTACCAGATGGTGCCATTTTCTTGGGTTTAGCCTGTAAAGCAAATACTCGCTTTATTCCTGTTTTCTGCTTATATATTTCTGCTTATTTAAAAACCAATTAGATCAATTATGCAGCTATAATTGTGTGGGTGTGTTGATATGGATGTCAGAGTGTGGTTTATATGTGTGTATTAAAAAATATTGTGTGTGTCTCTATGTGCACCAGTGAAGATTTACTGACAACTAATGGGAAAAATTTGCCCACACAAAACCTTTCCCTTTTTTCACTTTTTGAAATATCAACCTAAAATTTGGAACACAGCTTGTTTAGATTTAAGCTTTGATTTTCTAGCAATTTAATATATATAATATATAACATTATTAAGGCTGTCAAAATGAATGCATTAATACAATAATGCATGTGATATGCAACTTGTGTGCACAGAAAGCCACTTCAGACAACGCTTGAATGGACAAAAACACACAAAATTATGCCAAAATGCCTGTTTTGTCGAGTATATATGAATATACACAGATACACTTAAATCCATAAATAAAGGACTTTTGAAATGACTTTTTATATTGTGTAATTCTCCCAAATTATAGCTCATTATCCTTCATTCTCATCAACATTCTCGATACTGTTTAATATTCGTGCATCTCTATCCGTGGATGGTGTCCCACACATCAGATAGAGGGACAGATTTCCATTTCTGTCTCCGGCTGGTGGAAGAATCTGTTCGTTTTTTTTTGCTCCACTCAGAAATCTCTGCGGTGTTTCATGCCTGACCCAGATAAGCTGTCTCCACAGCAGCACAGGGCTCAGACGGAGGAGAGGAGGATGGGAGGGAGGGAGCCAGAGGGAGACCCCATCTCTATGACTACAGATGTCTGCATCAGCTGCGGGCTAACCCACCGTACCGATCCATTAGACCAATGGGTCGCAGTGGGAAGGAGAGAGGTTCAAAGAGGTCTTTGGGTAATTAAAAGGAGCAAATGATGCCGTCAGTGGGTGACTGTCTCATTAGAGCTCACTCACTGCACAAACACCTGGAGATGTTTTTTGTTGATGGCACATTTGAGTAAAGCTTACAGTTCCCAATATCACTGTTATATATTTATCAACAATGATTGATTTATTCCACAACCAAATATTTATGATAACAGAGGGATTATTAAGAATAAAGGGAGTATTCGGCTGGTCAAGTGATCTTAACCATAAAATGTGACCACCTTTATGTAGAACAATATAAAACATCTAGGACATTGATAATGGCTGGAGCCTTCAACTCACATAAATATTTGTTTTATTTGGTTATAAATAATATAATAACTTAATCAAAACTATGTACACATACTAATTAAAATGACAAACAACAAAATAAACTTCAAATTAAAATAAAAATCTTATAATATTATAGCAATAACAAACTATAATAATATTTCCATAATACTAGCATACTGCAGAGTATGTAATAAATACTGCGTCAACATAAAAAAAAAAAACAGACAATACGAATGAAATGCATTTAAAGTGCCTCTGCTAATCTATTTTCATTTTGTTTTGGAGGTCTCCTATAACATTCTACCCTGCTCTGATTAGTCAGAATGGCACAGTCTGTTGGGATTGGTCTACAAAGTTCTGATTGGTCAGATGGAAAAGTGGATTTGCAGCGCTGAAAACAGTGACAACACAAACCAAACTCTTTCAGGCCTCAGCTACAACTACAGTGGTTGAGGGCGGGTCAAAGTAGACATTGTTCGTGGGCAGCCAATGAAAACCATAGACTGGCATTATGCAAATTTGTCATACAAGTCTTTAACGCTTTCACAAACAGCTATATTACACACTGCGTGAACGTAGTGTTTGAGAAAGTATACTGGGGCACTTTAAAGCAGCTATTAGCCACATTATTGTCTCATTATGTTGAGTGTTTAACTCAGGTAGGACCATCAGATCATTATCACGAAAATATATAGTCTAATTTAAATGTGTACTTATTAAATGGCTTAAATTTCCAATTTCTGTCAAGAAAGAGATGTTGTTAAATTGCTGTTATTTTGCTTTTGTTTGTTACTTTTAATCCGCTATTCTATGCATAGAGAAAACAGGCATAATGTGCGTAGTAAACATACTGAAAACATTACTGTGATGTCAGCAAATTCATTTTGACGAGGGTTTGTGCTTTTCCACAAGTTCGAACTATAATTTCTTTTTGACCGCAAACCAAAAGTCGAGTATATGGGCCACATTCGACCCACTGTGGCGGCTGCCACAGGATCAAATGCCAATCACACAAGCGTCGACCAATTGCAGCTCGCAGCTTGGCATTTCCATGGCAACCAGGAGCCGTGTGAACGGGCAAGGCGGCCCGGGTGAGAGCGAGAGGGCGGGACAGGGCTGTATCGAGCACACTGCAGTACTGTACCTGTCTAAATTTAGCTCTGGCCTCCTTCTCCTTCATGCGTCCATGTGCTACGAGGTAGTCAAACACCTCCCCTGTGGAGAGAAGAGACGCACATTCTCAGTTTCATATGCTTCGTTATGTAGAAGATTACATAATATAAGAAGCATCTCAAAGCAGCGTCACATTAGCTTCATCAAACTCACCACCACTGGCATACTCCATCACCAGATAAAGTGTCTTGTCTGTTTCTATGACCTCAAAGAGTTTTACTGCAGAAAGAGACACATTAAAATCAATGATCATTATCCTGCTGGTTTTATTGTTCTAAGTTAAGTGCACAAAATACATTTTTGTTTGTGTTGCGGGTCAATATGATGACAAAACTAAAAAAAGTAAAAGTTTTTGGTGACTGATGTCCGGTGTTTTCTTTACTCCAGTCTTCAGTGTCACATGATCCTTCAGAAATCCTTCTAATATGCTGATTTGCTGCTCAACAAACATTTATTGTTTTTTAATCAATATGTTAAAACGGGTTGTGCTGCTTAATATTTTTGGGAAGTTCCATCCTTGCTGAGTAATATTGTTATTTTTTTTAACCCTTATGCGCTGTTGGATTTCTGTGCTCAAATTGACCCTAATTGGATTCAATACAATTCCTCAAAAATCACACTATGAAAAACAACAAAGATTCAGGTACAAACTGTACACTTTTAATATCAACATTTGTCAAATATTCCAAAAAATACATATCTGAAGATATGATTTAATGAAAATGTTTTTTAACCATTTTTAAAAACTTTTTTTAAAATTTGAAAATAAACAGTACATTTTTAAATACAATAAATACATTTTTTTTTTTAGCTTTTTTTTTCTTAGAACATCATAACTGAACAATTAAATGTAGCTGTATAATGAAAATATGTACTTTTCCTAAGTTGGCTCTTTTGTAAACTCATTTCATAAAGTCAAGAAGTTTCTTCTGACATGATGAGCAAGTGTGTGCTTTCTGGATATGAACTTCACACACATGCTGCTGGTTAAAACATTTTTCTGTATTGAAATAAGTGTGGAAAACCTTATTTTTTTAGCTTCATAAGGTAGTAAAAAAAATAAAATAACTAAATATAACCAACAAATGTTATTATTTTGGGTCGGTACAGTTGATTTGAGAGTTTAAAATTTGCGGGTCAAATTGACCCGGCGAAAATCACAAACGTAACAGTAATTTTGTTTGTATTTGTCAAAAAACACCAGCATGTTGAAACTTTGCATGCATGTTCATGATGATAAATGAGAAAAAGTCACAAAATATCAAGAAAAAAAAAATAGGTTAACCAGTATTTCCAACAACTTGAAAATCTAAACGGGTCAAATTGACCCGTAACATAACACAAGGGCTAAATATTTCTTTTCAATAGTCGTGTTAATTTATAAACATACTATTGTTCACTGTTAAATTAATTTTTGTTCATAAATCATATACTGATGTCCTTTCATCCATGTTAAGAAATGTGAAATTTAACATTAATAAATGCAGTAAAACTAATGTTCATTGTAAGTTCATTTCAACTAAGGAATTGACAAATTTGATTTTAGGCTGGAATGTAACTTAGACATTTCTTCCTAAAATATAGTATTTTCTAAAACCCTCTGATTCAGCGTTTTAATCATCGTTTCTCCAGCCATTCTTTTAAAGCGTCTAAATGAGCTGAAATACAACCGAGTTCACAGTGTGTCTGCACAGCTGTAACTGCACGGATATATGCCATGTCTCCAGGAAAACATTACAGTAACTGAACGCTGTTTGAAATGTGAGTGACGGGCCAGGTTTAAGTAACAGTACCCGACAACACACAACATCAAACATGAACTCACAACATGCACACTAAATATAGTCTCACAGTAAATGCCAGCAAAGGCAGCGCTCTGCTTCTGTCACAGCGATGATTGACTTCCGACTCTACACAAACATGCACTCAAGCTTTAGTGATCTGGAAACAAAACTTCATCTATTCTGAAAATAGGTCATCACAAATCTGTCAGATTATTTTATTATATAAACTATAGAAAGCTTTTGTAACAAACGCCACCGTTCAAAAGTCAGTGAGATATTTTTAAAATCATTAAAGAAATAAATACTTTCAATTAGCAAGGATGTTTTCAACACTGATAATAAATGTTTCTTGAGCATCAAATCAGTATATTAGAGTGATTTCTGAAGGATCATGTGACACTGAAAACTGGAGTAATGATGCTGAAAATTCAACTTTTAAAATATATTTAAAAAGAAAACAGTATATTATAATAATAGGTTACACTTTATTTTAAGGTGTCAGTTACAGTTTAATTATACATTTACGTACTAAGTAATAACAATTAACTACATGTACTTACTGTAGGGTTAGGGTTAGGATGAGTGTTTGGTTCAGGGTAAGTTGCATGTAATTATGCAAAATTTCTAGTTATTACTATAATAAATACATAAAAGATATGTAACAATGACACTGTAAAATAAACTGTTACCTAATAATACTTCATAATATTACTAGTTTTTTTTGTATTTTTAAGCAAATAAATGCAGCCTTGGTGAGCAGAAGAGACTTATTTTAAAAACATGTATATATATATATATATATATATATATATATATATATACAGTTGTGTTCAAAATTATTCAACCCCCCAATGCTGTAAATGGTTTTAGAGAATTTAGAGTACATTTGTAATTGAATTCAGAATGAAATCCTACAAGGACTTCTTAAAGAAGCATATGCAACTAAAATGACATCAGTTGGTTTTGTAATACAGTAGTAAATGTTTCTTTTGTGAATTCTTCATTGACACAATTATTCAACCCCTTAAAGACTACCACTCTGAAGAACAGAGGTCCATTGAAGTGTTTTCAATCAGGTATTGAAAGCACCTGTGGATGTCAGGGAGCAGCAATAAAGCCTAATAAGCACCAATTAGGCAGCTTTAAAATGACTGTGATACTCAGCTCCTTCTAGACATTTACTGGTGTGGTTACAAACATGGTGAAGTCAAGAGAATGGTCCAGGAAGACAAGAGAAGAGGTGATTACTCTTCACAGGAAGGGCAATGGCTATAAGAAGATTGCAAAGATGTTAAACATACCAAGAGACACCATAGGAAGCATCATTCGCAAATTCAAGGCAAAGGGCACTGTTGAAACGCTACCTGGTCGTGGCAGAAAGAAGATGCTGACTTCGACTGCTGTGCGCTACCTGAAGCGTAGAGTGGAGAAAAGTCCCCGTGTGACTGCTGAGGAACTGAGAAAAGATTTGTCAGATGTAGGTACTGAAGTTTCTGCTCAGACAATACGGCGCACCCTGCGTAATGAAGGCCTCCATGCCAGAACTCCCAGGCGCACCCCCTTGCTGTCTCCAAAGAATAAGAAGAGTCGACTGCAGTATGCCAAAAGTCATGTGGACAAACCACAGAAGTTTTGGGATAGTGTTGATGAAACAAAATTAGAACTGTTTGGGCCCATGGATCAACGCTATGTTTGGAGGAGGAAGAACAAGGCCTATGAAGAAAAGAACACCTTGCCTACTGTGAAGCATGGCGGGGGGTCAATCATGCTTTGGGGCTGTTTTGCTTCTGCAGGTACTGGGAAGCTTCAGCGTGTGCAAGGTACCATGAATTCTCTTCAGTACCAGGAGATATTGGAGGACAATGTGATGCAGTCCGTCACAAACCTGAGGCTTGGGAGACGTTGGACCTTTCAACAGGACAATGATCCCAAGCATACCTCCAAGTCCACTAGAGCATGGTTGCAGATTAAAGGCTGGAACATTTTGAAATGGCCATCACAGTCACCAGACTTAAATCCGATTGAGAACCTCTGGTGGGACTTAAAGAAAGCAGTTGCAGTGCGCAAGCCTAAGAATGTGACTGAACTGGAGGCTTTTGCCCATGATGAATGGGCGAAGATACCCGTAGCTCGCTGCAAGACACTTGTGTCAAGCTATGCTTCACGTTTAAAAGCTGTTATAACTGTAAAAGGATGTTGTACTAAGTATTAAGATTGAATGTCACTTGGGGGTTGAATAAAACTGATAATGATGTGAGCAGAGAAAAGACATTTGTGGTTATTTCATTATAAATGTTATGTTATATTTGTCTGACCTACACGTGCCTCTTTGATTTAATTGTAAGCAGGATGACTGAATGATCAAAATCAATGTCAAACCGGCCAAAACAATCAATTTCAGTGGGGGTTGAATAATTTTGAACACAACTGTATATTTATTTATTTTTTCTCCTCCTATATATAACTTATCATTTGCAATGCTTAATGGGATTGAAGTTCTTTTCCTCATTAAAGCTGTAAAGTACACATTCTTGTCTTTTAACCTCATTTCCAAATATTTGTAGATTTCTTTTTGCATGAATGTAATTCACCTCGTAGCTGGTTGGTTTGGTTCATGGCAAATAATTCTTTAAAAAAAAAAGATTTTTCAGGAATTCCTATGGGAAAAATGAATACTTCTGAAACCAAGGCTGCTGAGCGTACTGTTGGTGTGACTAAGCGCATCAGTGAATAGAGACTTTAATTTCAGTTGTTTCTCACAAAAAGCTATTGAATGACTTCTGAAGACTTAATATAGTGGGGAAAAAGAAGTATGGTCAACTTTTATGGGAGTAGCTTTTTTTTTTTTTGGAGCTTGACAGACATGATTGATAGATTACAAGAACCGCAGAGCAATTCTTCAAATATGTCTACAGAAATTTTTCAACGGACCAAAAATAAGCATGCAGGTTGGGAACAACAGAAGGGCGAGTACTTTCATTTAGCTCTGCCCTGATTGTGCCAGGCTCCCTGTTTGACACAACCAGATCCACATCAACGCCACCCACATCCTCTTCTGGTAAACCACTCCACCTTTTTCCCTCATTTGTGAGAATAGGGAAAAAAAGTAGGTCATCTCTGGGGCAGTGATAGCGCGTGACCAGACGGTGTACTCTCAACAGCCCAAGGACAGGCAGGAGGAGACCATACCCGAGCATGTGCCGCCACAATCAGTGCTAATAACGGAAGCAAGTGCTGTCATGATGACCCCTGCGTTTCCCAATTCCTGGAAAGATGCTCTACATTCACTGAAATAAAGACTGCTGATGAAATACGTTTAAATAAGGAGAAAGGCTGTTTTTGAGAGACAAAGGTTACGTGAGGAGGCTGACAGAGGTAAAATCTGAATGAAGGGAGAAAGGTTAGGAAGTGCGTGGGCTGTAGCTGGGAGTTAACAATTACCTTCTCTCCTACTCACTGGTAACACGTTATCTTCACGACGATGCATCAAACACTTTCACTGGCGCTGGGAATCTGACTCATTTTTTTGCAGATCAGGTTTGTTTCAGTGAATTGGTTGAAAGAAACAATTTGTACTGTATTGTTCCCAGAAGAAGTGAAATAAATACTGCTTTTTTGCAAAATAGATCTCATCAAATGTGTTGCCAAAGTTCTCCCAGTCTCTCAAACACTATACACAAGATTTTGAACAAATTAACAAAAAGTTATTTGGTAACAACGATAGGGTAGTTTGTGAAGCCGCGAAAGAAGGGTTTATAAGGGTTTGGGTTTATAATCTATTTCCATTGAAGCACATGCAAACAAAGTTAACTGTAAATGCAAACTAGACTTAGATGTTTGTCATCCAATGTAATGCCAAACCATTTGAGTGAACTCTGACCTTAAAATTCACAAGGCGCAAAGACATCTGATCAACAAACAATTAAAAGTTCACAGACTGAACTTTTGGATAAGCTTAAAGCGTTAGTTCACCCAAAAATGAAAATTCTGTCATTTATTACATGCTGCTCCACAATGAAGATGTTTTTGATGAAATCAGATGGCTCGGTGAGGACTCTGTTTAGGCCAGCAATGCCACTCCATCTCTCAAGATTCAGAGAGGTACTAAAGAGATTGTTAAAGCAGTCGACGTGACTAAAGTGGATCTAAAATCGAAATAACGACTTTTCAACAAAATCTAGAGATGGCCAAAATCACGTGATTTCAGCAGATACAACGATACGAATCACTGATTTGAAACAAAAGATTCGTAAATCTCTAGATATTGTTGAAAAGTCAAAAAATACGAAAATATTCTCATCACTTTATAATATTAAGGTAGAACCACTGTACTCACATGAACTGTCTTAAATATATTTTCAGTAGCTTTCTGGATCTTGAGAGGTTCGGTGACATTACTGGCAATAGAGGCCATCGGATTTCATCATAAATGTCTTAATTTGTGTTCCGAAGATGAACAAAAGTCATGAGGGTGAGTAATACATGACATTATGTTCATTATTGGGTGAACTAAGCTTTTAAAAGTTTCATAGCTTGGCATTCTGCAGGCTCAAAGCCTTGTGTGATTGGAGCATCTAACATTTGATTGAAAATGTATATCTTTATTATGTGGTCACCATTTTACAATTAAGCAAATTCACGCACTAGAACAGTGGTTTTCAAATGGGCTGCAACAATTATTCTATTGTCTGATCTGCAGACAGTTTTGTGACAAAATTATTTCAAATTCTAAGTAAAGTTATGCCATTAATGTAATATTTCTCAAATCATATTGTAGATTGTATAAAATGTAGTGGCAAAAGAAAAGCCACTTATTTAATTTAGCATATTATTTAATTTAATTTAATATCACAGTTACTATTTTTGTCATACGGTAATCATTCAAATGTTTGGGGTCGGTACGGTGTTTTCTTTCAGAAAGTTTCTTATGCTCACAAACTCAATTATTTGTACAATATTACATTGTGAAATAATAACTGTTTTCTATTTTAATATATTTTAAGAAGTAATTTATTCCTGTGATGCAAAGCTGACTTTCCAGCATAATTTCTCCAGTCTTCAGTGTCACATGATCCTTCAGAAATCATTCTAATATGCTGATTTGCTGCTCAAGAAATATTTTCTATTCTCATCAATGTTGAAAACGACGATAGCATTCAGGAATCTCTTTCAAAAGAACAGCATTTATTTGAAACGGAATTGTCCAGTAACAATGGTAAAGTTTTTACTGTTATTTTTAATCAATTTAATGTATCCTCGCTGAATAAAAGTATTCAAGTTCATTTTCCGGCCCCAAATCCTTCGTGCTATAAGATTCAGTCCTTTACACTTAAGTTGTTATCGCTAACCAGTCAGCATCCAGAATTAGAACTACATATATTAGAACAGGAAACAAGGGTCTCTCATAAACACGAACACCTGCTCATGTCTGGGAATGGGAGTCGCTCAGGGGCTATAAAGGTATTGGGGCGAGTGAGGGGCCAGGGGCCACACAGAGATGACATCATGAGACAGGAGGGGGGAGGAGAGGCATGTGCAGGCCGTCAGATGATGGATGCTCAACAATGGAACACACAGAGGCATACAGGAGTGCTTTTGTGCTGCAGGGAGGAGCCGGTCGGCCGTCTGAATAGGAGCGGTGTGGCGGCTCTGGGAAAAGCAGAGGGAGTTCCTGCACAGGGGATTAGAGAGGCCTCCACTACAGTCCGCTTTGTGTGCCACATTCCCATTCTCTCCACAGAGAGAGAGAAAGAGAGAGAGAGAGAGAGAGAGAGAGAGATTCTAAAAACAGATTACTGTAGGACCACTCACCAATATTTGGATGATTTAGAATCTTCATTATTCTTACTTCCCTGAAGAGCTGCAAAAGAAAAGAAAAATTAGAGGATGAGCTAGTTTGTTGTTGTTTTTTTACATCAACTGATGCAAAATTCAGTCACAACTCTAGGCTGATGTATGCAGAAGTTTGGGGATCTGTAAGATTTTTTTTTTTTTTTTAAAGAAATAAATACGTTTAATCAGCAAGCGGGCATTAAAATGATCAAAATTGACAGGAAAGATTACAAACAACAATAAGGTTTCATTAGTTATTACTAGATTATATTATACATTAGTTAACATGAACTAATAATGAACTGTACTTCTACAGCATTGTTTAATCTTTGTTTATGTTAATTTCAATATTTACTAATAGATCATTCAAATCAAAAGTTGCATTTGTTAACATGGTTAATTGAGGTATTGTGAAGGATCATGAACAAACAACGAACAGCTGTATTTTTATTTTTAACGTTAACAAAGATGAATAAATACTGTAACAAATATATTGCTCATTGTTAGTTAATACATTAACTAATGTTAACAAATGAACCTTATTGTGAAGTGTTACCAGTATTCTATTTCAAATAAATGTGGTTTCCACAAAAATATTAAACACAACTGTTTTCAACATGGATAAAAAAAAAAGTTTCTTCAGCACCAAATCAGCATGATTTCTGAAGGACCATGTGACATTTCATAATATTACTGTTTTACTGTATTTTTGATCAAATAAATGCATCCTTGGTGAGCATTAAAGTCTTGTTTCAAAAATATCGAGGCCTTATTGACCCCAAACAGTTTTGTAAGCAGTTGGTTGTACATGGCCAAGGTGCTCTAGCTGGTTCCTAGGTAGTTTCTTATTGGATCAAAAGAGCTGACCAACAAGTCTCTGATGTTCTGGTATCTAAATACGTTCCTCCCTTTAAAGTAAGTCCATGGGATTTTTGGTTTATCGTAGCAGTCGGAAAATCGTATGTCGGAGCATTTCGAAAAGTTATAGTACACTCGTTGTTCAACTCAGTGAAAAAAATTTATTCCCACCTTTACCATTCCCATTCAATTTTCCACACCCATTGTCCACAACAATATTTAAAGGCCCCCACAACAGGTTTGTGCACCATTCGGAATTGATTGAGAATTCTTTTTCTATTCCTACTTTCTGTCTTTCTGTTACTGCCACGTATCTGTTCATTCCAGTCTCCTGACTCTTTCATCCCCAATTAGTTTCAAGAGTCCAGTACGTACGTCATTCTGACGCGTGCAGTCACATACGGAAAGACTGAAAGCACGAAAAAAAGTGAAAGGTACAAAATGCTTTGTGTCCATTTCACAGAGTTCAATAGTCAGTAGTCACTGCACAAAAAGAAACTACCAAAAATCAATACCCGCCTCTGAGTGCAGGGCTAATTAGGCTCTTAGTCAGCCAGCAATGTTCTAAACCCAGCAATCTATACTAAAGCACTAGTACAAACATGCTTTCTCATACATCAGAACATGTGGACACGGTCAGGCACTCTAGAATAACCTGAGCTGACATCAAAGTGGCTGTATCCGCCCCAAGCGCGGCAGATCTAAATGATGGCATCTCATTTAAACAGGCCAGAGCGTAAAGACTAAATTTAGCAGTATACACAGCCTGTGACTTTAAGCATGAAAAGTGGTAACACAATCTGTTCATACAGCCGCTGTGCGGTTTATTTTTCACACTGCTTTACTGCTGCTGCTGAATCTACAGCGTCACAGCAAAAGAAATCATATTTTACCCAAATACGCAGACTTCACTGAATGAGATGAGACAGAAAAGTAAATAAAAGGCAACATAACACGTGTGTAACACATTTCAATGTCTTCGTTGGCTGCTCTCAAAACAGCCATACAGAAAAATTTGTGTGAAAATTCATGAAATGAATCAGCCAAAAGATTCATGAGTTATTCGTTTGAATCAGCCTGGCGAATACTTCGCTGAACTCCCTGTATTTATTAGAGCATTAATGAATTGTCCAAAAAGACTCACAAATGTACGAGTTATCATTTGAATCAGTATGATTAACCTTCCCTTGAATGAACTCCCCAAATCTGTCAAATCTGTGTGACTCCTTCACTAAACTATCAGAGTGGTAGTGAATCAGTCAGATAGACTCACATTTGAATCAGTATGTTTAACTCTTTAACTGAATTAAAGTAATAGTAACCCCAAAAATGAAATTTATCCCATCCTATGATGCACATGATTTTCTTCTTTAAGCAGAACACAATCAGAGTTATATTAAATAATATCCTGGCTCTTCCCAGCTTTCAAATGGCATTAAGCGCCCAAGGTTTTTAAGCTCCAAAAAAGTGCATTCAGCCATCGTAAAACTAATCCTATGACTCCAGTGGCTTAATAAAGGCCTCCTGAAGTGAAATGATGGGTTTTTGAAAGAAAAATATCCATATAAACTATAATTCCCGGCTTCCGGCAACGGCCATACGCACATTCACGACAGTTTCAAATTCCGGCAGAGGGGTGACCTCTGACCCCAAGTACGATGTAGGATGTATGGCAGGATGTAGGCAGTAGGCGTAGCATAAGCTTAGGTGAGAGTTGACGAACACGGTGCAGAGATAGAGCAAAACAAAATGCCGGTCACGAATTAGAAGTCTAAAGCAAGAAGCTTTAAAGAAAAATGTAGGAGGATTTCAATGTACGAGAAGAGTCGGGTCAGAGGTCAACCTTCCGGCAGGATCTTGTACGGCAGTTGCCGGAAGCCTGGATTACTTTATTGATAGATGGATATGCTTTTTTTCATTTGAATAAACTCTAAAGGCTTTATTCAATTCAATTACAAAGCTGGGAAGAGGCAGGAGATTATTTACTCTGATTGTGTTTGGCTGAAAGAAGAAAGTTACATACACCTAGGATGGCTTTAGGGTGAGCGGGATCATTTTTGGCGGAAATACGCCTTTAGAAAATGAGTCATAAAGATTCACAGACTCATCCTGAATAAATTGAATTCCAATTTGTCTGACTCAAAATAAAACAATTATTTTGTGTATTTAAGATTTGTGAACAGTATTAATACTGACTGTTAATCATATGACGACAATATTGAAATATTTAATTCAATTTAAAACACTAACCCCGGTTTCACAGACAAGGCTTAAAAATTAATCCCGGACTAAAATGCATATTTGAGCTGCTTTAGCTAAAATTAACCTTTACTAGTATATCTTAAAATATGTCAACATGCACACCAGTAATGTTTTTTTTTTTTTCTGAGGCACGTTTATAAAAGCTACTTAAGTGTCCTAATTGAACTAAAGCCACTAATTCTGGCTTAATCTAAGCCCTGTTTGTGAAACCAGGCCAAAATCTTTAAAACATATTAAAGTAGCAAATATATATATATATATATATTTTGTGAATTAAAACGTTGATTATTTCTTTGTATGTGCAAAAGTAAACACTGATCCTAAAAGCATAAAAATAAGCAAGCACCTGCAGAAACAGCTGAATTGCTCTCAATTATAAACACTACCTGGATAATCAGGCCCTGATAACAGGCTGATGGTGTTTAAACTGGCAAAACAATTTACCGAGACCACGGTCTGGGGCTTTTCCTTATGACTTGCAGAAAGCGAGATGCTGGGAGCACATGTTGTAGGAAAGACCGCACAGCAGTACTTTCAGCCCGCAGCCACAAATTACAGAACGCTAATTAAAGAGAGCGAGGTCTCCGCTAATGAGCGGAAGCCATCCAGACGTAGACATGCATGGCGTCTACAACAGAACTGCTCTGAGGTGGAACATCAGCTGTTTAACATCATCAGCGGATCGTAAACGATGAGTCATCAGTAGTATTGGAGATGGGAATGACAAACTGTGGACGGCCACCCCGAGCTTCCTGTTTAGATGTCAACAAAGCGCATTTCTGGGAGTGTAAAACAAACACTCATTGCTGACCCATTTAGGTGTTTAGGAGAAAAATATAAAATAAGAATCACTATTTACAATAAGAATTAACTAATTATTCATGGCATTTATTTTTTTAAATCCTATAAAGTAACTGAAACATTTGGATCATGCTACCCAATTAGCTCAAACTACAGTCTTACAATAAAAAAACCTTATAAAACACTATTTAAAATGATGTTATGATCTACTTAAATGCAAAAATGTAACAAATGAGATTACAATAAGCTAAATATACAAAACATAATTTATATTTTATATTAGGAAAAGGTACGTTTGTCATAAAACCTAACCCTTAAATGTCAACTTATGAAAATAAAAAATAACAAAACAACAATAATTGTTAAAAATATAAAAATGAACAGTGTAACGTATGTGTACTATATCAGAGATGAAGTGAATAATGACCTAAATTTTAACTTCTGAAAAAAAATAAAACTTAATAAACAACTTAATAAATAAATAAATATAATGTGTACTGTGTAGAATCAATTTGATCAAAATAGAGAAATTTGTTTTTAATGAATAAGGACTTAAATTTCAACTTATGAAAATAATAAAACAAGGTAATAAAAACACCGAATAAATAATTGAAGTATATGTTTCTTTTCAGTGAATAATGACTTAACTGGTAAATAAATAAAGTGTTTGTATCAATCAGCTTAGACTAGAAGAATGGCTAAACAGTTTAGGGTCTAATTCTCAACTATAGTAATAAAAAGTAATTAGAATTTTACTGAGGCAAAAGTCATAGTTAATAGCTAGTCAATGGTGAGAATTGGACTGTGAATGATTTTTTTTTTACAACATAACTTACATTTGTTCCTCACACATCGTATGGCTTCACAATCTACAGGCTTCTATGATACATCCTTTTCGAAGCTTGAAATCTCCAGTCCCACATTGATTATAATCCCATAGGAGAAAAATGACCAGTATGGTTGGAATGAGATAAAGGTGACAACCTACCCGTCTACTTCATCAAATTCTAGGTAAATTGAATGTTCTCCTGCAAATAACGCACAGTGCAGTTCCCATGCTCTTCAACACTTCAAGTGTTTAATGTTGGGTGTGTAGCTGCAGAGAAAAGCTCTTTCTACGACACATGCATGCACTTTTGTAAATGGGTGCAATCTTGTCTGTAACACACCTATAAGCAATTAGTGTAGTATTTTTGACAAGAGCTCCCATGCATGAGCATTACCATGCACATGTTCATTATTGGTCGCTGAAGCACAATTGCAGCATGCACTTTTGTCCATATGTGCATCTCTCTAAAAATGTGTGGGTTTTCTCATGCCCTGAGGTGGCAGCTACTTCCTGTGTTTCACAATGAATACTCTCAATGGTGTTCTGTGGGAAAAAAAAACAAAAGCTCTGCTGAATAATTCACTAGAGTTTCACAAAGTGATGATGCTTCTGTTTGCAATCATTGAAGACCCTCTCCCTTTGCCCGTGGTTCTACGCCTGGGAGAAAACCAAGATAATAGTCGTAAGACGTAGTCATGAGGAGGCAGAATGAGTGAGGTTGGTAGTATTTTGAGGGCAAATGACTGTTTGATCATTGGTTGATGCCATCTAGGAATCTCTGGAGTAACCAAAACTTTGAATTAGAAAGAGTAAAATAGTATTTTCTTGTAAAATGCAATCTTTGTTTTATTGTCAACTTTGAGAAAGACTGAAATAGTAGTTTTTGTACAATGGTGTGAAAAAGTGTTTGCCCCCTTCCTGATTTCTTATTTTTTTGCATGTTTGTCACACTTAAATGTTTCAGATCATCAAACAAATTTAAACACAAGTAAACACAAAATTTTTTTTAAATGAAGGTTGTAATTAATAAGGGAAAACAAAATACAAACCTACATGGCCCTGTGTGAAAAAGTGTTTGCCCTAAAACATAAAACATAACTTAAGTGTGTGTCTACTTCACTTAAATAGGACCTGCCTGACAAAGTGAAGTAGACCAAAAGATCTTTAAAAGCTAGCCATCATGCCAAAATCCAAAGAAATTCACGAACAAATGAGAAAGGAAGTTCTTGAAATGTATTAGTCTGGAAAAGGTTGTAAAGCCATTTCTAAAGCTTTGGGATTACAGAGAACCACAGTGAGAGCCATTATTCACAAATGGCAAAAAACATGGAACAGTGGTGAACCTTCCCAGGAGTGGCCAGTCTGCCTAAATTACCCCAAGAGCGCCGCAACAACTCATCCAAGAGGTCACAAAAGACCCCTCAACAACATCCAAAGAACTGCAGGCCTCACTTGCCTCAGTTAAGGTCAGTGTTGACTCCACCATAAGAAAGAGACTGAGCAAAAATGGCTTGTATGGCACAGTTCCAAGACGGAAACCACTGCTGAGCAAAAAGAACATTAAGGCTCATCTCATTTTTGCCAGAAAACATCTAGATGATCCCCAAGACTTTTGGGAAAATACTCTGTGGACTGATGAGACAAAAGTGGAACATTTTGGAAGGTGTGTGTCCCATTACATCTGGTGTAAAAATAACACCGCATTTCAGAAAAAGAACATCATACCTACAGTAAAATATGGTGGTGGTTGTGTGATGGTCTGGGGCTGTTTTTCAACTTCAGGATCTGGAAGACTGAAGACTGAAGCGAACTTGGGTTTTGCAGCAGGAAAATGATCCAAAACACACCAGAAAGTCCACCTCTGAATGGCTGAAGAAAAACAAAATGAAGACTTTGGAGTGGCCTAGTCAAAGTCCTGAACTGAATCCTATTGAGATGCTGTGGCATGACCTTGAAAAGGCAGTTCATCCTCGAAATCCCTTCAATGTGGCTGAATTACATCAATTCTGAAAAGATGAGTGGGCCAAAATTCCTCCACATGGCTGAAAAGACTCACTGCAAGTTATTGCAAATGCTTGATTGCAGTTGTTGCTGCTAAGAGTGGCCCAACCAGTTATTAGGTTTAGGGGGCAATCACTTTTTCACACAGGGCCATGTAGGTTTGGATATTGTTTTCCCTTAATAACAACCTTCATTTAAAATCTGCATTTTGCAGAATGCATTTGTGCAAATGTTTGATAATATGAAACATTTAAGTGTGACAAACATGCAAAAAAATAAGAAATCAGGACGGGGGCAAACGCTTTTTCACACCACTGTCTATACTCCGATAATCTTTGTTTTATGTACAACTTTGGGGAAAAAAACAGTGAATTCAAGTGAGGTTAAGAACCCATGAAAAGGGCCACAGATGCATGTTGAGTCTTATAAGCACAAACAGGCTAATTTGGGAAACCACAGAAACAGCTCACCTCTACTCAGAGCTTCTGAAGTGACAGGAAGAGGTTTTTGTCTGCGCTGTTCTATTTGCTTAAAAGACCGATTTGCATAATCAGGTTTTGAGCATTAAATGTAGCCCCGTCGATTTAATACACTGGTGCAATTAATTATAAAATAATATTCGTGAGGAATTTTCTTACCATCAGAACAACTGAAGTGCTTGAATTAATCACCTGAGCAGTAAATGCCATGTGACTAAATACTCTGGAGATGCAGGAAATTACATTACGACAACGTTTGATTGGCTGATAGAACGTGTACAATAACAAACTCCTCATTAACAACTATAGTGAGCTGTGACTTCAAAGACAGCAGACTGGAAAAATCCAATTCATGCTTTTACTTCCAAAAAGACAATAAGTCACTGATAAAGATCTCAAATGATATAAAGATATATTATTTTGCAAAAACAAGCTATTTTTGAATGCAGAATTACACTATTTTTGGCCTGGTACATTTCTCAAGAGTACAATTGGGGGTCATTAAAAATCCTTTTAAAAAATCCATATACACTATCATTTACACACTTGGGGTCGGCAAGATTTTTTTTTGTAGAAGTCTCTTCTGCTCACCAAGGCTGCATTTATTTGGTCAAAACACTGAAAACAGTCATATTGAGAAATATTATTACAATACAAATGTTCTATTTGAATATATTTTAACATTTATTTATTTATCATTTATTTCTTTGGTTGCAAAAAATCTTTTAGCATCACTACTCCAGTATTCAGTGTCACATGATCCTTCAAAAATTCTAATATGCTTATTTGCTGCATAAGAGCACTGTGGCATTTTTTTGTGATTCTTTGATTAATAGAAAGTTTATTTGAAATGAACTCTATAAATGTTGATCAATTTAATGCATTCTTGCTGACTAAAAGTACTTAAAAAAAAAAAAAATAAATCTTACCAACCTCAAACTTTTGAACCATAGTTTATTTGCGGCGCAATTACTTAATTACATTTTGGAAACAAGGGTTTTAGTTACCACAGACTATCTAGTGATAAAGGATGTTGTGATGATGGGCCTATGAAGGAAAAGCAAAAATGCAAGCTAATTTCCTGAGGTTAGTAAAATAGCCCCGCCCATCACTGTACAAACACCAATCACATGCTGGTCACTCTGGACAGCAGTAGGCAACTAGCAATGGAGGAACAGGAAACACTTCATCAGTCCCTCAACAATCACCCCACACTCCCCTCCTCTCTCAGCACATCTCATAAACAGGAAGTCGCTCACTGAGATGTAGTCATTTGTACTGACCTAGAAAGAGAGGGGCCGTCCACACGGCACACACACTTCTTACCACTACAAATACACATCTGTAGCGTATGTGCTGCCGCGGTAAAATAGAGAAGCAATTCACAACACAATGATAAATAATTAGACTGAAATTATTCATTCGTTTCAAACACTCTGCAGCCAATAATTCACAAATTGTGGGAAGCAGAAACTGTGCTGGGTACACAGTAAAAACCCCAGAGTTAAATCAACTCTGCTCAGATAACATTTGGTCCCCCTCTAAATAGTGTTAAATTAACACTGAAGCAGAGTTAAAGTTAATGAGATAATTAAGCAATTAATTAAGCGATGATTGAACATTAATGATGAACACCTGCTGTTAACAAGCAGAATCACTGAAGAAAAGAGAAACACAAGAACAACAACTGACTTCAGCCACAGTCTTAGATGAAATCAACTGACAATAAAACACTAGTTCAGTGTTACTTTAACACTATTTAGAGAGGGACCGAATGTTATCTGAGCAGAGTTGATTTAACTCTGGGGTTTTACTGTGTAGGGATGCTCATGATTAACCGTTAACAGACATTAAGAATTTTGACCGATTAATCAGTTTAAAAAGAAATGTATACATTTTAGAAAGTATTTTTTCAAACAGATGTCATGTATAAGTCACACTGTATTAATACATTCAGAAAGCATGTAAAATACCGGTAAATAAAATAAAATGTTTACAAACATAAACATGGCTAGTTATTTTAGTTCCCCTCACTCCACAACAAATTCATGTGTAGGTCAAAAATCCCAAAAATACTGTCCATATACACACACTGACTACACAAGGGACTTTCACACCTGGTAGTTATAGGAACTGAGTTATAGGAACTAGCCACCAGGGCGGTTTTACCAAGTCGGTGTTTTTCCCGTGGAGTTGGGCTACTTTTAAGTTGTTGCGGCAGGTAAGAAAATTTTCCGCAGGTTGATTTCCATCACAACACACCAAAAGCACCACCTAGACATAAAAATTCAGTAGAGAATTCACATGGAGAAAATCGCATTGGACTATTTTTTGGGCCATTTTCCTAGTTGCATTCGCACTGGAAGCAGGAACTCTGAAGTGACTTAAGTCGAGCTTGTTGTTGTGACATTAATTTTGGCGGCACTGAGTACACAAGAGCCTGAGCACACAGAGTTCTTTATTATTCTTTACGATGTGTTTAACAGTCTTGTCTAATGTATTATTAGACAGAACTGTTATACAAAGAAAGTAAACGATATATGAAAAAGTATTCGTGTTTGCCGTATGGTTGATGCCCAATGCCGCTAGCTGAGCAGAAATACATAATGATGTTTCGCTTGGTCCCGTCAAAGTCACAATGATTTTCTTCATAGTGTAAAGGTTGAAATGTCCATCTATCACCGTTTTCCATGTTCGTAGAGTTAATAAATAGACTATAATTTAATTCTGAGATGCAGCTTTTTAAAAAATGCCGGCGGGTACTGGTTCACGTGTATCGGCCAATCAGAGTACACTTACATCACTAGTTCCTATAGTGCTGGGTTAAACCCTACTCTGAAGTAAGAGCTAATTTAGATCCCCCAAAAGGCGTTTCGAAAGTGAAATCGTTCCCAGTTCCTGTGGTGCGAATTTGCCAAAAACAGAGTACTTCCGCCATTAGTTCTAGGAACTATGAAAATGTTCCTCCGGTGCGAAAGCCCCTATTATATAGAACGATTCAAGAGTATGTACAATGTCAGAAACTATTAAAAGACAGATAATGTACAATAAACTGTCTGTGTCTTTATGCAAGTGTACACAAGAACAAACACACAACGCTAAAAGGGCCAGTTCATGCCAAATGATTTTTCTTTGCACTTTTGAAATAAAACAGGGTCCCTTTAACATAAACAATACATATAACCTATCTTTGTTTACTTAAAAAAGATGAACATCTCTCTTTGAGCACTCTGACTTTATGATCTATTAAACAGAATGGCCATGAACCCAACAGGAAGTCAAACTTAAATACGCACGTGCTACATTCAAAAAACACAAACTATATTTCCCACTTTAGTAAACATTCAGAGCACAAAGCTCACGTAGTTCCTTCTCGAGCAGAATCCAATCCAGAAGAGGATTCACATTAAGAGGATTCACATTCACAATTCACATTTAGAAGAGGATAATGTGAAAAGGGGAGACACACAGACACATTTAGTTAGAGAAAATAATCCACAGATGAACTGATATTTATTTCCTAAAACATTTCATTTTCTTTCCCTCCTTTGATAAATCCAAGCTGTCATCCAGGTTATTGGGGTAAGTTATAAAGAGCTTCCCATGAAAAGAAAAAGATTAAGAAGAAGAGGAGAGTCAAGATTTACTATCACCTGATAATCAAACAGCTTATGGGAATGATAACCGCGTGAACTTAAAATGAAAATAATATAAAACAAGTTTGGGCAGCACATACAAGTTTGGACTCACTAAATGGAGACTGACCTGCATCACAATTACTGAACATTATAATTACAGAACATTAGAAGATTCGCTCAGAGGGATCTCTCGGCTGGCCTAATTGGACAAGAGCCCACTTTCCCTCACCGGCATGTTAACGTGTTTGTGTCTTTAACTTCTTCCATGGCTCATTTCCCCGTTTAAGGTGCATGCAAAATGCAGTTACCGTTCCTCATACTGCTCCACTTTTGAGAACATGAAACACTCTCAAATGGCTCATGAAAAGAGTTAAAACAAGTGCTTCGAATGCTTGGCAGCAAAAACAGAATGCCTGCTTGGTTGTCATGACTGATTACATTTTAGCGCTTCATTAAGTGCCTTTTCTAGGATCTTTTAGAAAAGAGCCATAAAAGAAACATAGGCAATAATTACATTGTATACTTTTCTTAAGGAAATGTAAGTGGTGCTTGTTCTGAGTGGTTGCCAGGACAATGCTTTGTGGTTGTGAAGCGTTTTTTAAAAAAATTTTTAAATATATACACTACCATTCAAATGTTTGGAGAAAGATTTGTTTTAATGAAAGAAGTCTCTTACGCTCACCCAGGCTGCATTTATTCCATTAAAAATAGTTGCGTAGCTGTCTATGGACGGACAGAAAGCTCTCAGATTTCATTAAAAAGATCTTCATTTGTGTTCCGAAGATGAAGGAAAGCCTTACGGGTTTGAAACGACACGAGGGTGAGTAATTAATAACAGAATTTTCATTTTTTGGGTGAACTGTATTGGTAACGACGATTCCTTCCTTAGCACCACCACTAAATAAACCCAAAAATGACAAGCAGTCTAAATTTGTTCTCCGAGGAGGCACAAAGTTATCTTCCTCACTTTTTAAACAACAAAGAGAGTGTCAGCAGATTAAACAGTGTCTTAAACAGAAAAAAACGATTAATTACATTAGGCGATTTTTATGACAGCAAATGCAGACATGCTAGAATTAAAAAAAACTTCAGGGACTCAGAATAGAAACTTCAAGATCTAAATATTTAATGTTCCTTTGTTTAAAAGTATGGAGCTTCTAGGTGTGGAATAGATGTTGAGTTGTTTGTTTTGAACATGCTGGAGAATCGGCGTGCTTTGATCACAACCAACTGTTCACAAGTCATTCATTTTCTCAGACGCATACACAAGACAAGACGAAAATAACCAAAAGATAGACTAAATACCAGCCGAAACAACAACCTGAATCTAAAGAAAGATCAAAACGTTACAATGAAAGGCGCATTTCAAAGAAATACTGTACGCTCAAGCATAGTTTTTATAACAATGTACAGTAGAAAATGACTTTGAAAGAGTTAAAAGATGTCAATCAAGTGAGGAAAGCCACTATTCTGGTTAACAATGAGACATAGTTTTAGCTCCGTTTGGACTCATTTGCGATGATGAAATTGGGTAAATTTGAGATTTTAATCCTGTCTAAATCAAACAAGGCCGTTTTTCCCCTCGCACAACCTTGGTAAAATTAAGGCACGAATTATCTACTGTTTTACAGTTAACTCTGGGGAAAACTAATCCCACGCATATATGAATGTCTGATTGTGGCATATTAATCTTTTCACAATGCTTCTCCTAACTTTCGTCGAATACTGCAACTAAAGCTTCAAGCTAAACACAATGTGGCTAAATGATGTGTTTTGCTGCTTATTATGACCTTTTTTTCCTACATTCTGGGTTAAAAAAAAATACTGGTTCTAGTAGAGCCAGATGAACTACAGGTATTAGCAATTAATTCCTTAAATCTCTTAATTTTATTCACTACTGCGTTGCATTTTTCATTATTCTTTAATGAATATAAAGTTCAAAAGAACAGCATTTTTTAAATATAAATCATTTCTAATATTATGAATGTATTTACGGTCACTTTTTGATCAATTTCATTCATCCTCCTGAAAAAAAGTATTCAATTTATTATTAAAAAAAAAACATAAAATATGAAGTATTCAAAAGCATAAAATTCTGAATGTTTTTTAAAGGCTACTGTACATACATAATACCTGATCGATTGTTTATAATTTAACGCCATGCCAGCTAAAACAACTATATTAATGGTGAGAAAGGAAAAAAGTAAATAATAATTATTTAATAAAAAATTAAAATAATAATATAAAAAATCTCAAACTAAATTTGGACACGCTTCATTAAAGATCTTTTCGATTCAAGTGAAAAGTAAGAGTCCTAAAGGAGTTTAAGACATAACAGTCCATCAAAATGTGTGTACATAACATTAAAATTACACAATTCGCATTTATGCAAATCATAATCACATTTATGTACACATCGCACATGTTGCATAGCGCTCACATCTTAGAAATAACTACAAAATTAAAATTTCTCTCTCATCCATATGCGTTGCATGCATGTAATGTCTTATGTTGTTAACTGTAATTGATATGAGGTTTTAAAAAACACATCTCATTTAAATAGTAAACATCACAGACAATAACTCAAGTGTGTCTAAGCAGCCGGATCTGTGCCCTTGTAAGGTCTGGCATTTAATAATTTCCCACAGAGTGAAAGGCAGACATATTAACAAAATATTCCATCCTCGACACACAAACAGAACAATAACAAGAAGAGGATGGACACCGACAAATAAGAGAAGAAGAGAGCTTTCAGCCCATCTGGGCGGTGTTGCACCGGACAGGATGCGATGTGGCCAGACCAACCCCTGCATAATCCTCACACCTTTGCCCCTTTTCTCTTCAAACACGGGTAGACATGATGATTATACGGATATGGGACATGTTGCTTTAAATGCATTCAGGCCATCCCGGTGTGTGTGGAGGCCAGAAAATGTGACTTCAGAATATCCCTGATTCACTGGATTAAACTTTTGGTTATTTGGGATTAAATTTATGATAAATATTTCTGTAAATCAAACATATTGACCTGATTTTATACCAGAAAGTGCCATTTCATGAAAATCAGGATGTGAACTTCAACTCAAAAAAAAAAACAACAACATTAAATAAACAATGAAATTATAAAGAATGAGAAGATGAATCCGATTGTCAGTATCCTATAAGAATGCGTAAATAATTAGCTGTGAATCTTCAATTTCCTCATGATTCGATTACGATTCGATTCAATTATCAATGTGATCGACTTTTCTTTTGTTGTTTAATTAACATTAATGACACAGACAGCAGCAGGTTTATTATATTAAGACCTGATGCAGGGATCCAATAATGTCACTTAAGACAAAAACTGAAAATGTTACGTGAATACTATAAATATAATGATATACTATAAATATATAATATCTGATATTTAAACCATACTCAAAAAATACTCTTTTTGATATGATTTGTTTTTAAAAACCGCAGTGACAATTTCTAAGTGCCGCTGTTAGAGGAAAGCACGCCATAAAAATTCATGAAAAAACTTCAAATCTGGTTGATGGAATAAAAACAGGAAATGGGAAGTCCATGATATCAGCAGTTGGCAAA
This sequence comes from Opsariichthys bidens, assembly GCA_037194245.1. Lineage (NCBI taxonomy): Eukaryota > Metazoa > Chordata > Actinopteri > Cypriniformes > Xenocyprididae > Opsariichthys > Opsariichthys bidens. The sequence continues at coordinate 29,555,429 of CM074282.1, forward strand.
CCTTGAAGTAAAAAAGAACTAAGTAGGCACTTGAAGATTTGCATGTCTGGCTAGAGGAGTGACCCAAAAAGTCTTGCCTTTGTTCTTGTGGAATTTTACAACCACATTTGTGCATTTTACATCCTTAAAGTAATTCATGTGATCGTGCTTCTTTATCTCAAAACACATTTTCAGTTGATAACCAAAAGGAGGACAGGAATAATAACCAATCCAGACATTACAAAATCTCAGGTCAAATCCAGGCATTATAAGTCACAAGTAACAAATGGACCTGCACAGATGCGTTGCTTTCTGGATGATGCAAACACAAATTAGGTCAATGCCAGCGGGACGAACGCCCCGCAAAATGCTGCCAAACTGCAGAGGTTTGGTGGGTTTGTAAACATTCCCTTTTTTTGGGAAGTTTTTTTGTGATATTTATTGCAAAAATCTGAAAAAATCTAAGAAATTTTACCAGATGAGTTGAATAACTATATTAAGAAAGAATGAATCCTTCTAGAGTGAGTTGGGTGATTTTTGAAGTGCATCTACACAAAAAAATGAAATATAATATTTATATATGACTTATACTCTGATGACTTTTATTTGAATGCAAAATACATGCATGCTAAAATGATTCAAGAAAAACCTGAAAATTTGAGTGTTCACACTTTGATATACTTTTTCCACAAACCTCTTTGAGTAGCCAGAGTTTTCATAGGCCGCATTCCCACTGTTTTTGAAAAAATACAATGGGACTATAAAATGATAATACCTGCATCACGTCAAGCCATGTCATAATTTCAAGATGACAATTTGTGATGTTCGACTAAATTATATTAATGTCCTTGAACTGGGGATTATGCATTTCTATGGCAATACTATTGATATTAATGTTAATTTATCAATAAATGTTAATGTTAAGTTATTAATATTAATGTATAAATGAATCTGCAGTGATCAGCTCAATCCTCCAGCTCAAATCCTCATCTTAGAAAATTTATTTACGAGCGCTACAAGGACGTAAATGCTTTATACAAGTTGAAATCTCGTAATTACGACATGGAACGAACGCGTTACAACCGTCACAGTGAGTCACAGGTGATTCACACTCACGCAACACAGTTTGTTAACCGCAACACCAGGAAAAAGAGCAGAAGACAGATGATCTATGGAATAATGTTTATGTGTAAACTCTCACCGAATGTTTCACCAACGGAAAGTCATCAATAAAACATCTTGAGAATAATAATATCTCACGTAGCATTACATTTACCTCAGGCAATTTAGTGTCCACAACATGTTAAATGAACTCTAGAGAGGTGCATTTCACTAAATAAATGTACTATATACGCAGCTTATATATTTACATTTACATTTACATTTAGTCATTTAGCAGACGCTTTTATCCAAAGCGACTTACAAGTGAGGAAAACAAACAAGCGATTCTTCATGAATTGGCAAATAACACAGGAAGTGCTCACAATACAAGTTTCATACATTGCTCAGTACCATAAGCTAGAGTAGGAAGGGAAAAGGGAAGGAAAGGGGTATTTTTTATTTATTTATTTATTTTTTTATTTTTTTTATTTTACGAGGGGATCAAGTGTTCACGGAAGAATATTTATTATATTTACTTACCTGTTAGCAATGTCTTAATTGTTTTAATATATGTTTAAATAAATTTGTCATTTCAAAAATGAATCGGAGTAGAAAAGTAATTGAAAAATTACTTTAGAATTAGATTGAGAAGTTAATGCAAAACCTGCCTAATGTGCAATTTACATTTTCTTTAGTGTTATTTCTTTTATCTAAAAATAAATAGTTAGTGAATTTAATAGTCTGGGCTCGGTTGTCAATTGTAAACTTTAATATTAGAGTAAAGTGGAAGAAAGTGCTCTCTGTATATAGTTTACAGATTTTGTTTATCCTTAAGAAAATGCTATTAACGTTAAAAATAATGGTTATAATGTCCCATAATGTTTTTTCAAGAGAGACACAGTTTGTTCAATAAACCACCGTTTAATTAAATAGAAAAAAAAGCAATTTTATGTATAGTTTTATCCCACTCTGTTGTCCCCAAACCCATATCGAAACTTGACTTCAATACTGAGGTATGTACCATTACACCCCTATACAATACTAATCATTTTTTAATTATATATTTATTCATTTTCTAACAACAAACCATCAAGCATTTATTTTGAAAGGTTGCACGACACCGTTTGTTCACTTACGTGCATGAAGTATTTCACACATATTTATTTAATTGTTTTACTGCCATATTGCTTTATCAGTTTTATTTTTATAGATCATGGAGCCCTAGAACCCATTCAGAATATCACCTGTACTTTATGAAATACCCTTAGGCACCTTCCCTTTCCACATGACCACACACGAAGGTGAGGCTGAATCATCTGCACACCACACCAGAAATAAACGTATTTGAGCAGGTGTTGGCCGGTTTTGATTCAGGCCAAATCAGAGTGAAGACTGAACTTCAAATTTAAGGTATTCTCTTGACCAGGACAAATAGTGACTCATCCAATTTTCATTCACATCCCCTGATCTCATTCACTAGCTGCGAGAAAGAAACGCTGTGAGTTTCTAGGATACCGATGGTAGAAAAAATCATCTGGGATCTCTGAACGGAACTTCTCCTTTACATCAACACCCACGTACGCCCACATGCACGATCCGAAGACACGCAACGATGACGTTCACCAGCTTCTTTCAGTTATTGAATGCTCTGTGTGCTTCCGTGCTCTCAACCTTGACTCGATTGCAGCGTCTGTGGATTGCCGATTTCAACCTGATATTCGTACATAAAAAGAGGTTAATTTTAAACGAGGAGATGGAACTAGCACCAGAGGCTGTCTTCCCACTCTCGTCGGTTGCGTAAGAGGTCGCACCAACGCAAATAAAAACGGCATCGGCGAGAGACGAAGAAGAAAAAGCTCTGGGAAGCACAGAAGTGGTCACTGTCTGTGAGAGGGCCTGAGGTGTGTGGGTGGATGCTGTATTTAAATATTAAGGTTAACGGCAAAGCGCTGCGTGCCAAATGAAACAGCTCCAAGACGTGTAAAAACTGACTCTGTATTAAGCATAGCAATTTGCATCTATATCTAGTATTCATTACATGTTTTTTTTAAATCGCACTGTAAGCAACAATATGATCTCAGACTCAGAGTGCCTTTAGCTTAGTAATAAACTGCAACTTGATAATAATAATGGTTTGATATGAGATGTTAAATAAATGCTAAAAAAAAATTTATATTCCCCAATAAAATGCATACATTTATTATTATTCATAATAATAATAATAAGGTATTAGATGCTAAATAATTTAAAAAAAAAAAAGAATTCCCAGAAGAGAAAGATTATACATTTTAACCACATGTAAAAGGTTATTTTGTCAATTTTAAGTTGTACACTAGCATAGAGAAGACTTGACAGCAAACAGACATTAACTGCAAGCCACAAAACACTAATTGTGAACACTAATTTTTAATTATATATATTTTAACAGCAAAAAACATCTGAAACCAACTAGAAACAATTCACAATTCACCCTAAAATTTCCCTAAATTCCTCACTTACTCATGTCGTTCCAAACCTATATGACTTTCTTTCTTCTGTGAAACATAAAAGATGATATTTTGAAGACCGAAACAACATTGTACCCCACTGACTCATTCTATGGACAAAAAAAAACCCTGATTTTTTCAAAAAATATTCTTTTGTACTAAAGAAAGTCATACGGGTTTATGAGGAAATTCTTTGAGATTCATTTATGAATTATTTTCTTGAAGACGATGAATGTTTTGTCATCCAAATGACAAAGAATTTAATGCTATTCACTTTCGCATTAGATTCAGCATCAGGTACAAAAACAACCTTTTATAATGGCTGTTTATCGATGTAGGGATCTTTGGCAGAGGTATTGAGTGTTGTTTGTCGTGCAAGTGGATTGCTGTTTTCTTCTCTGGACTTGCTAATGAGACCCACATGTGGGAGTGAATGGGAAGCGATGACCCCGTTTTGGTTAAACAATAATATTGTCAGAAGTGGATGTCAGTACTGGACTGCCACAGAGAAGGTTTGGATGGCAGTGCTAGAATTTGTCTAAATGTCTGACCCATATTGCTCTAGTCCATATCAATCCCTGCACAAATAAAGAGATTAAAGGGTTAGTTCACCCCAAAATTAAAATCCTGTCATTAATTACTCACCCTCACGTCGTTCATCTTTGGAACACAAGAAATTTTTGATGAAATCCGATGGCTCAGTGAATCTCTATTGACAGCAAGATAACGAACACTTTCAGGTGCCCAGAAAGACACTCAAACATATTTAAAACAGTTCATGTGAGTACAGTGGTTCGACCTTAATATTAATATGACGGGAATATTTTTTGTACGCCAAAAAAAACAAAATAACGACTTTATTCAACAATATCTAGTGATGCATGATTTCAAAACACTGCTTCGAAGCTTTGCGAATCTTTTGTTTCGAATCTGTGAATCGGTTCGCATATCAAACTGCCGAAATCAAGTGAACTATTGAAATTGCGAAACACTTATGACATAACGAAGCCTCGTTTGCTGAAATCATGTGACTTTGGTGTTCTGAACCATTGATTAGAAAATTAAGATTTATAAAAAAAGATTCACAACGCAGTGTTTTGAAATCGGCCATCACTAGACACTGTTAAAGTCGTTATTTTGTTTTTTTTGCCGCACAAAAAGTATTCTCATCGCTTTATAATATTAAGGTTGAAGCACTGTACTCACATGAACTGTTTTAAATATGTTTTAGTATCTTTCTGGGCATCTGAAAGTGTTAATTACCTTGCTGGCAATCCTCACTGAGCCATCGGATATGATCTCAAATATCCTAATTTGTGCTGAGAAGATGAACGAAGGTCTTGCGGGTGTAGAATGACATGAGGGTGAGGAAAAAATGACAGAATTTTCATTTTTGTGGAGAACTAAGCCTTTAATATCATATTAACTGTTTGTCTACACGGTAATTTAAAATAGTTTAAAGCCAGATAAAACAAAGACATTTGTGTTCTTCACTGAATTCAAGCACTTCTCATAATCTCACGGCACTGTTTAGTGGTCGATTAAACGTATCTGCTCTAGTAAGCTTGTGCTACCGTTTGAACTTTGAGCCGAGCGGATAAATGGTCAATGTTGCACGGTTCAAATGCTTAGTGCTGTTTTGTTCCACTTTTGGCGCATAAACATTATATCAAGCATTTAACGAACTCTTGTTATTGTTTTATCAAGGAAAATCATATTGTGATAATTATCGTTTTATCGTCCAGCCCTAATAGTGTTTAGTTGATCCTGATAATTGCTCTTTGTCGCTGTTTTCTTCCATGAGGGGGTTTGGCTTCACAACAGCTTTGTTTCAGGGTGAACCGTTAAAGAACGCAACATAGACATCTCCTGGAAATCCTGCAAAACCCAATCAGATGAGGAGTTCAAAAGATCAGACCTTCAGCCAACGGTCCGTGGCATGACGTCTGAGGCTGAGACTACCACAACATCCCTTTCCCCGTTATGATAGGAAAGATCAGACATGAGATATCAGAGCTATGAAATGTCAAGCAGTGAAAGTGAGTTACGGCTGCAGGGTCTGAATCAGCAATGATAATGACTCAACCTCCTGCCCAGAACTCCGGAGTACAGACTCCTGCTGACATGAGTTATGAGCAGAGATGGTAAACATCTTTGCAGAGAGTGAGAGAATTAATACAAATGAAAAAGTATAGTATGATGGAACAACAATGAAACACTGACACCAAAGAACTGACTTTTGAATTTCCATTGATCGATTTAATCCAAACTAATCATATTGCTTATAGTCTCGTCGTGTTAAAACGTACACTACTGTTCAAAGTTTGGGGTTTTGAAAGGAGTCTCTTGTGCTCACCAAGGCTGCATTTACTTGGAAATAAAAAGTGAATTATTATTGCACTGTTTTCTATTTAATATATTGTAATATGCAATTTATTTCTGTGATCGCAAAGTTGAATTGTCAGCATCATTACTCTGGTCTTCATCGTCACATGATCCTTCTGAAATCATTCTGATATGATGATTTGCTGCTCAAGAAATGTTTCTTATTATCAATGCGGAAAGTGACTGTGTTCAAGATTATTTGAAGAATAGAAAGAAACATTTATTTCAAATAGAAATCTTTTGTAACATCATAAACATCTGCAGTCAATTTTGATCAATTTAATGGATCCTTGCTTAATAAAACCTCAGATTTTTTTGTACATCAGCCATATTTAAAATTAGTGAGAAAAATTGCAATTTTGAGGCATTATGTGCAAAAATAACAGACATTATAACCGTTAATCGTTTTTTGGTAGACTAAATATAAATGTTTATTTCCCCAAATTAGTGTATTATTTTTTTAAATATAAAATAAATATTAAACATCTAAATAAAACATAATTCAACTGATACAAATGAGACCAATTTGTGAAAATCAAATATTAATACCACACATATGTCTTGGTCTTATATGCCAACACAACACAGCCGTTGAAAAACCCATATCACACTTCATCTAGTAAATCATTTGCCATTCCATATGGTCTTACATTTTTGTCCCACTACTAATTTAAAGGAAATTGAGTTTCTAGTCTTCAATCATGAACAGACTGTAAAACAAAAACTATGACAAGATGCTATTTACTGACAGGACCTCATTAATCAATCTCAGATTATTACAGCATTTGCATATGGAAGGGGGGGGGGGGGGGTCTCTTCAACCACCACCAGTATAAGAGGAGACAAAGAGTATGAGAGGTGATAAAGCCAAACAGTATAGGGATGATTAGGAGGCCATGGCAGAGGCCAAAGGGCAATTTTTTACCTGGCTGTGGGGTTACACCCCTACTTTCTTAATTAGAAATACATATTAAGGGTAGCAGTAGGTTGCACTGGGACTGGGTCATTCCCAGTCTTTGCCCCTTATGCCCAAAACTAATCATTGCAACCCTCCAGAGACACAACCTGACCATGGACTGTCAATCGGCTCACAAATGGAAAACGGCCTAAATCAATGGCCTGGAAAAAGAAGTGCCAGCTAATTATAGGGAAAAGGGCAGCGAGTCGAAGAGAACATCAACACCTCACATTGGCCTCAATGTGACAAAGTGATCTATATGGTCCATAAAGAGAAAAAAAAAGACACTGATCACAATTTTTGGCACGAAATATGACATCAGAAGCAACAAATTCCAGGAGATCCACACTAAACAAATGTAACCCATCTAAGCACTCTGCAAATGTGTAGTTATTATTCAAGCCTTTCATTCTGATTTCTCGGCTCGTGCTATTATTAGCTGCCTCTGAAATCCAAGTCCACTGAGGGTTCCTCCATCAGCTACTGCTCTCCCATCATGCACCATTCTGTACAGAAGTACCTTTGATTTTTGGTCTGCATCTCGTGCTGATGGAAATGAACATGTCAACTAATGCCAAATCAAAATGATAACTATGATGATTATAAAAATGGGAAATAAAAACCAGTGTTCCAATGCCAGCTGTCCCTCTAACTTGCAAAGAAGTACAACAATGCTATCTAGATATCTGGTTAATGTTTAATTCACTCTACAAGAACAAATGGGGGGGGATCCCATTTTTGCTTGCTTTTGTCCTTAAACCAGCAAAAGAGAGAAGGATAGGGGAGATTGAGAATGAGCCAGGATTGGGGACAGGATTTTTATAGTTCAGTAGGAATCCTTAAATGTTTACCTTTTGAAGGCTGGTAGGATTAAGTTGTGTCTTATCAATTATTTTTATGGCCACCTGCAGGAAAAAAAGAGAAGAGGAAAAGGAAAAAAAACACATTTTACCGCCTTGTTCAACGAGGTCTGACGAGAAGCCAGTAAAAGAGCATCAGTTTGATGGTTTAATCTCTACAGCTCAACTCAACATCAGTGTGAATCCCACAAAAGCAGTCAGGAACAAATCCGGCTCATATTTCTACGGAGCCCTGCACAATACATGCAAAAAAAATATACGAATTAAGAATTCGCTCCCTCGCTTTAAGTAAATTGGGTGTACAATATAATAATTCAGTAAATCATGACTAAATTGTAATAATTTGTTCCCTCGTTTTGATTGAACTAAAACGAGGGAACAAATTATTATAACGTGGCCACAATTTATTAAACAATGGAATGAATTATATTGTGTGCATGATTTACTTAAAGCGAGGAAAGGAATTAGTAAAATGTGCTGATGTGTAAGTAAGATGTGGGAACAAATTGTTAATTTGTATATATATATATATATACAGGGAGTGCAGAATTATTAGGCAAGTTGTATTTTTGAGGATTAATTTTATTATTGAACAACAACCATGTTCTCAATGAACACAAAAAACTCATTAATATCAAAGCTGAATATTTTTGGAAGTTTTAGTTTTTAGTTTTAGCTATTTTAGGGGGATATCTGTGTGTGCAGGTGACTATTACTGTGCATAATTATTAGGCACCTTAACAAAAAACAAATTTATACCTATTTCAATTATTTATTTTTACCAGTGAAACCAATATAACATCTCAACATTCACAAATATACATTTCTGACATTCAAAAACCAAACAAAAACAAATCAGTGACCAATATAGCCACCTTTCTTTGCAAGGACACTCAAAAGCCTGCCATCCATGGATTCTGTCAGTGTTTTGATCTGTTCACCATCAACATTGCGTGCAGCAGCAACCACAGCCTCCCAGACACTGTTCAGAGAGGTGTACTGTTTTCCCTCCTTGTAAATCGCACATTTGATGATGGACCACAGGTTCTCAATGGGGTTCAGATCAGGTGAACAAGGAGGCCATATCATTAGATTTTCTTCTTTTAAACCCTTTCTTGCCAGCCACGCTGTGGAGTACTTGGACACGTGTGATGGAGCATTGTCCTGCATGAAAATCATGTTTTTCTTGAAGGATGTAGACTTCTTCCTGTAGCACTGCTTGAAGAAGGTGTCTCCCAGAAACTGGCAGTAGGACTGGGAGTTGAGCTTGACTCCATCCTCAACCCGAAAAGGCCCCACAAGCTCATCTTTGATGATACCAGCCCAAACCAGTACTCCACCTCCACCTTGCTGGCGTCTGAGTCGGACTGGGGCTCTCTGCCCTTTACCAATCCAGCCACGGGCCCATCCATCTGGCCCATCAAGACTCACTCTCATTTCATCAGTCCATAAAACCTTAGAAAAATCAGTCTTGAGATATTTCTTGGCCCAGTCTTGACGTTTCAGCTTGTGTGTCTTGTTCAGTGGTGGTCGACTTTCTGCCTTTCTTACCTTGGCCATGTCTCTGAGTATTGCACACCTTGTGCTTTCGGGCACTCCACTATTTTTGACTTTTCTGAGCCTGTCAAGTCCTTCTTTTGACCCATTTTGCCAAAGGAAAGGAAGTTGCCTAATAATTATGCACACCTGATATAGGGTGTTGATGTCATTAGACCACACCCCTTCTCATTACAGAGATGCACATCACCTAATATGCTTAATTGGTAGTAGGCTTTCCAGCCTATACAGCTTGGAGTAAGACAACATGCATAACGAGGATGATGTGGTCAAAATACTCATTTGCCTAATAATTCTGCACTCCCTGTATATATACTCTACATAAAGTGCTACTGGACAAACTTGCTTATACTATCAGTTTTTCATTCATATCTTCATAAAGCTCACCTCTCGTCCTGTGAGAATGTGTCGTGCCAATTTGACCTTGGCAAAGTTGCCCTTGCCAATGGTTTTGAGGAGCCGGTAGTTGCCGATATGTGGCTGCTCATCGGCACAGGAGGCAATAGAGTTCCGACAGCGGGCCCCTGACCGCCCGGGACGGGACGCCACTTCATTCCGGCCATCTGTGTGCGATGTGTGCTGGAGACAGATGAAAAAAAAAAGATGATTAGTAAAGATAAATACACTACTGTTTAAAAGTGTCATGTCTCCAACATTGATAATAATGAGAAATGTTTCTTGAGCAGCAAATCAGCATGTTAGAATGAGTCATGAAGGATCATGTGACACTGAAGACTGGAGTCACTAATGAGGCTGACATCACAGGAATAAATTACATTTGAAAATATATTCACATAGAAAACAGTTATTTTAAATCATAATATTATTTCACAATATTACTCTTTTTATGGTAATTCTGGTGAAATAAATGCAGCCTTGGTGAGAATAAGAGACTTTCAAAATCATTTAAAAAAAAAAATCTAACATTGAACAATGACTTCCATACAGCCCAACGGCTTTAGATTAGATAAATTCTGAGAATGTGTCAGAATTAAAATTCTAATCACTTTGGAGATCTCTGTATAACGCATTTGTTTTGGTAGTCTGACAGCCGTTAAATGCCAGCCAAACGAAAATACAGGGAATGTCAAATACTGATTGCATGAAGATATTTGAACCTGACAACCTCAAAGAGGAGCTTCACCAGGGGAAATATCTTCATTTCCTCCCTACAAGGATATCTGTGAACCGTGCCAGTCAAAGAGTTCCAGTCTACATCTGTTAGTGGTGCCCAAAAAGTTTCCTCTCATAGGAAGGGAGACATGTAAATAAAGTAATCTGGACAAAATGTCAGACGATATCCTGGATTTCTGCTTTGACTTCCTCTTTCGCTGAAAAATACTGAAGCTGCATCCTTTTAGAAATGGTGCTTTTACAAAATTATTGTTTTGATGATATTTTTCTCCTGCCAGTCAAGTACAGCATAACTAATACTTGGCTCTTTTTAGAAACATACACCAGCGCTGGAAAGCTACACAAAGCTACGTGACACTCAATTTAAAACTAATTTTGAACAATGTAAAATAATGAGTTCGGCTCCACCGATGAAGATTTTAACATCTCAAACTGTGGCGAGAGTAAAACGGCATTGCTCAAAAGACAAAAAACCCCAGCTTCCTCGCTGAGTCCATAACTGGATGAGCGATGATAATTACTGGCCATGGTTGTAGAATTCTATTAAACACGTCAGCATCACTGAGCAAGCAAAAGGCAGAGATGACACCACTGGCTCGCACAGCGAGGAATCATCTATGATACGTTTTCAAGCAGCATGCCGGTCCATCTGGAACAGAGGGACTTAAATTATCAGACGTATTAATAATAATATCCAATGTAGATGAACAGGCCGCTGCACGCGTGCTGTCGGCATGACGAAAAATGAACAAGGTATCTAAATACGGGCTACAGGAAATGAGGTATGATGTGGCTGGAGACTGAAACATCACCTGAGAGGAAACAGATCGACAAGATGTTGCATGCATCACTGAGTTGGGCTTGACATTCCAACTCCATTGGTTTTAGTTCTACTATACATTTAGACATGGCCATTAGTCATGCAGATCATAACTAAATCCATTTTGCTCAACAAATAAAGGAATAGTTGAAAAATCACCTATTACACTCCACAGAAAACATGAGGGTTACTAAATGATCTCAGAAGTTACACTTTGGGTTTAACTTCTCCTTTAAACTATAGAATGAGATTTAGTGTCCAAACTACAAAACAGAAGCTCATAAAAGCGGCGCTGAAACAACTATAAAAGCATGAGCACCATCCAGAAATGATTCACATGACATCAATAATAGAGATAGATCAGCTGTTTTTCAAAAATCAATACCCATTTAGTTGCATTATAGCAAAATGTATTACCACAACAGTTTATCTTTAGGCCTAAATAACACCTTAAGTCCAGTTTTAAATAAAATTTTAAATACTATATTTACAATGTGATCTCAGACATTATGCTGACCAAGGCTGCATTTATTGGATCAAAAGTACAGTAAAAACAATAACATTTAAAAAAAAAATTATTACTATTTTGTTTTCTCTTTGAATATATTTTAAAATGTAATTTATTCCTGTGATGGCAAAACTGATTTTTCAGCACCATCAGCCGTTTTGGAATGTAATACAAATGCGTCAGTCATTGCCTTGGCAATGCAAGAGTTCATGGGGTGTAAACAGCGACCGTGATACGGAGCATAATCAGTTATTTCTATGATTAACTTGATTCGCTCAAATAGTACGCTTAGCCAGCTACAGAGCAACTAGTAGCTACCTGGCCAGGCAACAGACCAGTGACCGGTCCTGAGTGGCAACGTCACTACATGAATTATATTTTATATTCCTGTCCGACAACGGTTTGTAATCGTGCTGTGCCGAAGGGAAAATACCGTTCTTAGCACTGATGGTGGGATAGCGTAGCGAATAATGTCATCTGTCATATACATACATATATATATATATATATATATATATATATATGGGTGTATGTATATGTATAAATATATATACACACACATACATACATATATATATATATATATATATATATATATATATATATATATATACGCACACACATACATACATATATATTTTATATATATATATATGGGTGTATGTATTTGTATAAATATATATACACACATACATACATACATATATATATACACACATATATACATATATATTTATATATATATATATGGGTGTATGTATATGTATAAATATATATACACACATACATACATATATATAAACATACATATATATATATATATATATATATACACTTTATTCAATTTCTATACATGAAAACTACTTTTAGACCAAACGGAAAAACCTGAAAACCTTTGTTTTAATTGTATCTTTGCCCTTTTATATTTAAGGCTGCCCCCTAATAGTCGACTAACCGTTAATCGACGAGAAGAGGCTTAGTCAACCAAAATTTTATTAGTCGCAGGAAATAAAAATTCCCAGGAAATGGCAAAGTCTGTGATGGACAGATCGTTAACAGCTGGTTTAAGTGGTAAATACAGTACAGGACATCCAAACGCTTGCCTCTAATTCATCGACCTCAAATATGGCTTATCATCTGAAACATGTAACAACTTTACATGGCAGTCTCTCTGTGAACTCCATTTAAACTTGCAGCACAGACATGAAAATTATATCTAACGAAATGTCTACTTTTAAATGAACCAATTCAAATGGAAAACAAATTTACTAAGGTTATGTAATCCGTAAACGTGCATATAGGCGCGTCCACTACTACGGAGATGATGAGTCAGCATTGTCGACTTCATCTCTGCTGCTGAAAATAAAGAAAAAACACTAGTTTGTCAATTAATTATTAAAACGTTAAAGCAATCTCATTGCTCCTTTCCCGAGACGCATTCATTACTTCTGCCAGTGCGCTGTTGCCAACTTATATGCTGATTAGGCTATGTAGGCATTAAAGGCTCTTTATTATGATTTATTAATGAAAGTGCGATTAGTCGACTATTCGCTTAAAATGAATGACTACAAGTCGACCTGAAAAATCCCTAATTGTATTTCGTTGTGCTATTGCTTGTAGTTTGATTATCATTGTAACTTTCTTTATCTTTATTTGACAGTAGCCCTTTTTTCCTGAACATAGTACAGAATCATACCAAAACCGTGACCTTAAAAGCGTGATACAAACCGAACCATTTCACCAATACATACATTCTGCATGAAGACGCATCCGATTTTAAGCTACCTGACTGGCCAACTAGCCTAGGACTCATTAAGATGTTGAAAATTAAATTATCCATGTCCTAAGAATGCCGGTAACAGGAATAAGGATGAAATCAAAAGCAATTAGAGCTTACAGGAACTGCTCACAAACAAATGCACAATATGGGGAACACAGTATCAGTTCCCATTACAGATCCTCAAGGCACAACAATTAACATTATTACAATAAACTAAAAGTGAGCCAATTACTTTGGTAATACATTCTTCCGGTCTTAATCCGCCAATGCTATTCCAAAGAAGAAAAAAAAATTGCTTGTCTTCATGATGAACTCACAAATGTATGTAGCATCCAATCAATTCCCAGTGGATTAAATTAAGTCCACACACACACACACATATATATATATATATATATATATATTTTTTTTTTTTTCCCCACTCAGAAATATGTCGCAATACACAGTAAATGTAACAGTAAAAGTACATCGTAAATCACACGGAGATATTTTAAACCATTAACAAAGAAGCACAATTTAAATTGTATTATGAGAGCAATGTGCCACTTTGTAATTTACGTGATTCATCTGAGCTTTGAGAAATATGGCAAATTTTGTTTGTAACTAAAAACGGCAGACTCATTTGATGAATAACACAGTAAATACAAACTGGTTAACTTGAATAGATGAATTAAGGATACATTTGGCCATCTTAAAAAAGGTCTGATGATTGGCAGAAAAAAAGGTTTTGAGTCTGTACTATGTTTCTTTCCTTGGCTAATAAGACATTAAACACTTAAATATTAAATGCATTTATGACCGCACTAAAAAAACATCAAGCGCCAAGTACGAAACTACGTTAACCGACGTGTCCTAAATTCTCCCTCTAGGACAAATGCTCTCATCTAGGACATTCTAGAGCACAGAGTGATATTTCTCCATTGTAACATGCAAGCCACCCATAAAACATTACTATTGCTGATAAGATCTCAGCATAGCTTCACTTTAAATGTCTCAATACAGCTTCAGTCTGATGCAGCCCAAGTGTTACAATGCAATCAGTTGGTTTTTACACCTTTTAAAAGGCTAATCACAATATTCACTGTAATTCTCATTAAACATTTCCCAAATATGCTCTAAAACCTCACAGCCTGGACTGGTTTCAAGTACTTTATACATTAAAACCTTCCCGTGTCAACAAATCTGCTTCCTCTCTGACTCTGAATGGCTTTGCACATTACAAAAGATTCATTACTAACCGCCTTTTCCCATACTAAATTTAATCAGCCTAATTAAAATGAATAATTAGCACTTACTATAGTTATGCGGTGCCTCTTGACAGAGTGGGAGCCCTTCATTCTAGCATTGGCGATCAGAATGGCATCAAAACTGACAATCGGTCTGTTTTTGTGATGCAGACAGCTCATTGATCGCCTGGCACAAACCGATGCTCAGAGGAGCATGAAAACATTTCCGACACTTGTCATTGGAGGTCTGACGACGGGTGCAGAAGATTTGAGCTTTCTCTCTCTCGCTCTTTAACTCTCTCTGGGTACCAAAGAAGGGAATAGATCGTCACTCAAGGACTAACCAGTGGTGAGGCTGCATAATAAGGCAGGTAAGGTCTCCACGCTTATCTGTGTGTCCCTTTTCTACCCAGTGACGCACAAGTTCCAGCACAATAAACTTCATTTATACAGTGCTTTTTATAGACACAGTAACTCAAAGTGCTTTAAGAACAAGTGGGGCATTCAATATTCTATTTTCATTTTGTTTTTTACATTATAGACGCAATTTAAACACTACCAAATGTTAATGGGTAGTTTATGTGACATGTCTTGAAGTGACAGTAGTGTCATGCAGTGTTTTATTTAATTTAAAACTACTCCTATTAATTGATTGTTGACATGGAATATTAGTACTTTTGAATATTTACCATTTTATACACCCTTATATATTCATACACTTCAAACCTTAGGAATAAGAATTCTTTTCAGCATAAAAAGATGCCGGTTTCCTCCAGTGCATGTCACATGCGGTGTAGAATACAACAATGTAGCAGAAAAATGGGTAACACTTTATTTCGTGGCCTAGTGGTGAGGGAGTCGGGCTTGTAATCTGAAGGTTGCCGGTTCGATTCCCACGCCGGCAGGAATTGAAAGTGGGGATTGTGAATGAACAGCACTCTCTCCACCTTCGATACCACGACTAAAGTGCCCTTGAGCAAGACACCTAACCCCTAATTGCTCTCCTTGTAAGTCGCTTTGGATAAAAGCGTCTGCTAAATGATGAAAAATGTAAAAATGTGTTACATGTAGTTACTATATTAATAACTATAAATTTTGCATAATTACATGCAACTAACCCTGAACCAAACCAAACCCCAATCCTAAACCTATAGTAAGTACATGTAGTTACTTAATATTACTCAGTACTAAAATGCATAATAACAGTGTAACCGAAAAATGTTACATTCTGTCAATGCATTGGAAACACTGTGACGCAGTAAATATTTTCAAATATCATTATGGTTGAAATATTGCTACTCTATAAATTTGTAGTGGGAATACTGTTACACTGTATTGGAAAAACTTTTACACTGGAGTGGAAAACTTGTTTTATATCACAGGAGACACTGTTACGCTGTACCTCTGCAACAGAAAAATAGGGTAACACTTTATTTTACAGTGTCATTGTTACATATGTATATACAAACCAAACCAAACCCTAATCCTAACCCTATAGTAAGTACATGCAGTTACTTGATATTACTCAGTACTTAAATGTATAATTGCACTGTAACAAAGACACCTTAAAATAAAGTGTAACCAAAAATAGTTACAAAGCATAATAGTAGTTTAAATACAGTGTAACAATATAGCTGCACTGCATCAGCAGATTTTTTTTTTTGACATTGTATCAGTGTAATGAAAACATGGTTACAAATACTGTTACACTTTACAATTTGAGTGAAAATGCTGTTACACTGTAGTAAAAATAACACTGTGTCACAATAAGAAACACTGTTATATTGTTATATATCTTTTTTTTACTAATAAACCTGTGGTGGAAAAGTGTAACAATATCACTCTAGCCAAAACCAAAAGTGCCACAGTGTCAATATGCAGCAGAAAACTATGTTACATTCTGTCACTATAGTGGAAACACTGTTATCATGTATTGCAAATATTGTTAAATATCATTATAACAAAAAATAAGTGTAGATCGTTTCTCAGTAAAATAATGTTTCACTGTAGCGGAAATATTATTGCTGTATCATGGTAGCAAAATCAGGATACAATGGAGTTGAAAAAAAATTTTGGACTCTAGGATTCACTGTTACACTGTAGTGAAACAGTGAAAACATCATCACAACGAATTATTTTAGTGGATATACAGTGTGTAACTAACACTAGCAGAAACACTGTATCACTCCAGAGGAAATATTGTTAGTCTGCATCAGTGTATCGGAAATATTGTTACCGTATCACGATAGTAAAAACAGGTTACAATGGGGTTGAAACAATGTTTCGCACTATAGGAAACATTGTTGCACTGTACCTCAGTGACGAAAACATTGTTACAATGTATGATTTTAGCGTAAATACAGTGAGTAACTATCACTCTAGAGGAAACTTAGTTAATCTGCATCAGTTTATCGGAAATTTTGTTACCGTATCACAATAGTAAAAACAGGTTACAATGGAGTTGAAACAATGTTTCGCACTATGGGAAACATTGTTACACTGTACCTCAGTGACGAAAACATTGTTACAATGTATTATTTTAGCAGAAATACAGTGAGTAACTATCACTTTAGAGGAAACATTGTTAGTCTGCATCAGTGAATCGGAAATATTGTTACACTGTAGCAAAAACATGGTTATTGTATCACGGTAGTAGTAAAAAAAAGGTTACAATGGAGCTGAAACAATGTTTTGCACTATGGGAAACATTGTAACACTGTACTTTTGTAGCGAAAACATTGTTACAATGTATTATTTTAGCAGAAATACAGTGAGTAACTATCACTCTAGAGGAAACTTAGTTAATCTGCATCAGTTTATCGGAAATTTTGTTACCGTATCACAATAGTAAAAACAGGTTACAATGGAGTTGAAACAATGTTTCGCACTATGGGAAACATTGTTACACTGTACCTCAGTGACGAAAACATTGTTACAATGTATTATTTTAGCAGAAATACAGTGAGTAACTATCACTTTAGAGGAAACATTGTTAGTCTGCATCAGTGAATCGGAAATATTGTTACACTGTAGCAAAAACATGGTTATTGTATCACGGTAGTAGTAAAAAAAAGGTTACAATGGAGCTGAAACAATGTTTTGCACTATGGGAAACATTGTAACACTGTACTTTTGTAGCGAAAACATTGTTACAATGTATTATTTTAGCAGAAATACAGTGAGTAACTATCACTTTAGAGGAAACATTGTTAGTCTGCATCAGTGAATCGGAAATATTGTTACACTGTAGCAAAAACATGGTTATTGTATCACGGTAGTAGTAAAAAAAAGGTTACAATGGAGCTGAAACAATGTTTTGCACTATGGGAAACATTGTAACACTGTACTTTTGTAGCGAAAACATTGTTACAATGTATTATTTTAGCAGAAATACAGTGAGTAACTATCACTCTAGAGGAAACTTAGTTAATCTGCATCAGTTTATCGGAAATTTTGTTACCGTATCACAATAGTAAAAACAGGTTACAATGGAGTTGAAACAATGTTTCGCACTATGGGAAACATTGTTACACTGTACCTCAGTGACGAAAACATTGTTACAATGTATTATTTTAGCAGAAATACAGTGAGTAACTATCACTTTAGAGGAAACATTGTTAGTCTGCATCAGTGAATCGGAAATATTGTTACACTGTAGCAAAAACATGGTTATTGTATCACGGTAGTAGTAAAAAAAAGGTTACAATGGAGCTGAAACAATGTTTTGCACTATGGGAAACATTGTAACACTGTACTTTTGTAGCGAAAACATTGTTACAATGTATTATTTTAGCAGAAATACAGTGAGTAACTATCACTCTAGAGGAAACTTAGTTAATCTGCATCAGTTTATCGGAAATTTTGTTACCATATCACAATAGTAAAAACAGGTTACAATGGAGTTGAAACAATGTTTCGCACTATGGGAAACATTGTTACACTGTACCTCAGTGACGAAAACATTGTTACAATGTATTATTTTAGCAGAAATACAGTGAGTAACTATCACTTTAGAGGAAACATTGTTAGTCTGCATCAGTGAATCGGAAATATTGTTACACTGTAGCAAAAACATGGTTATTGTATCACGGTAGTAGTAAAAAAAAGGTTACAATGGAGCTGAAACAATGTTTCGCACTATGGGAAACATTGTTACACTGTACCTCAGTGACGAAAACATTGTTACAATGTATTATTTTAGCAGAAATACAGTGAGTAACTTTCACTTTAGAGGAAACATTGTTAGTCTGCATCAGTGAATCGGAAATATTGTTACACTGTAGCAAAAACATGGTTATTGTATCACGGTAGTAGTAAAAAAAAGGTTACAATGGAGCTGAAACAATGTTTCGCACTATAGGAAACACTGTTACACTGTACCTCTGTAACGTAACAAAAACATTGATACAATGTATGATTTTAGCGTAAATACGGTGAGTAACTATCACTCTAGAGGAAATATTGTTAGTCTGCATCAGTGAATCGAAAATATTGTTACACTGTATCAGAAATATGGTTAGTGTATCACGATAGTAGTAAAAAAAAGGTTACAATGGAGCTGAAACAATGTTTCGCACTATGGGAAACATTGTAACACTGTAACAATGTTTTCGCTACAAAAGTACAATGTATTATTTTAGCAGAAATACAGTGAGTAACTATCACTCTAGAGGAAATATTGTTAGTCTGCATCAGAGTATCTGAAATATTGTTACACTGTATCAGAAATATGGTTATTGTATCACGGTAGCAGTAAAAAAAACAGGTTACAATGGAGTTGAAACAATGTTTCGTACTATAGGAAACATTGTTACACTGTAGCTCTGTAACGTTACGAAAACATTGTTACAATGTATGATTTTAGCGTAAATACGGTGAGTAACTATCACTCTAGAGGAAATATTGTTAGTCTGCATCAGAGTATCTGAAATATTGTTACACTGTATCAGAAATATGGTTATTGTATCACGGTAGCAGTAAAAAAAAACAGGTTACAATGGAGCTGAAACAATGTTTCGCACTATAGGAAACATTGTTACACTGTACCTCTGTAACGTAACAAAAACATTGTTACAATGTATGATTTTAGCGTAAATACGGTGAGTAACTATCACTCTAGAGGAAATATTGTTAGTCTGCCTCAGAAATATGGTTAGTGTATCACGATAGTAGTAAAAAAAAAAGGTTACAATGGAGCTGAAACAATGTTTCGCACTATGGGAAACATTGTTACACTGTACCTCTGTAACGTAACAAAAACATTGTTACAATGTATGATTTTAGCGTAAATACGGTGAGTAACTATCACTCTAGAGGAAATATTGTTAGTCTGCCTCAGAAATATGATTAGTGTATCACGATAGTAGTAAAAAAAAAAGGTTACAATGGAGCTGAAACAATGTTTCGCACTATGGGAAACATTGTTACACTGTACCTCTGTAGCGAAAACATTGTTACAATGTATTATTTTAGTGGAAATACAGTTTGTAACTATCACTCTAGCAGAAATTCCGCTACACTGTTTCACTTCAGAGGAAACTTTGCTAGTCTGAATCAGTTTATCGGAAATATTGTTAAAGGAAGTCGCATGAGTGACTTGACAGTTGTTTTGCGGAGTGAAGCTGCGCGTGAGGGTCACGCCGTCATCATGCGTACCGATGTTTATTCTTTTAAAACTGTGTCACTAACGGATTACACTACTCGTCTATGGAGCGATGTAAAAACATCCACAACTTTAGAAAATGTCACAAGTGTAGGAAACACGTTCACGATAGTTTCATCAACAAAAGCAGCGCGAGTACGCGCGCTCCAAAGTTTAGAAGCGAACAGGACTTTGCAGCCGTCAAATCAATAACACTACACAGAAATCCTCACTGTTATTAATACTCACGTTTTCCGTATCTTTCTCATTGACAGTAGGCAGTGGTGTTCTAGTTGACATTTTAATGTGTCTTTCTCTCCAAAGTGGATCTTGCAGTCCAAGTCTGTCTGATCACATCAACCTTCAGTTCGCAGGGTGGACAGCTGCCGGACACCAGCTGATGAAGATCATGGATTCGATCGACATCAAAACAAAATTCCAGCACAAATAAAAGATCCAGATTAATGCAATCATTTATCCAGACGCATAACGGCACAACAGGTCACCGGTGACACAAAGGAGCAACTCTCCACAAAGATCTGGCAACAGGTCATAACCAATAGGCTGCACTGTATTACTTTAAAAAAAACTTTGAAAAAGTGCCTATTGTAAACTCAAGCACAAACAGTTCACAGGCCCCTCAGAAACTGCACACAGCTTTAAGACAAGGAAAAGGGGAGGGGGGCGTCCGCTTAAAACCGGTTCTGGATCTTGATGGGAGCGTTCCGAATGCGCAGTCTCGTCCCGTGGCTCCAGACAATCTGCTCTAAATCACTCCAGGTTGATTAAATTCCTCTCATCCCGAAGTGTGGGTTTGCCAGTCCAGATAGAGCTCAGTCCAAGATGGCTGCGTGCTGGCTGATGGTGCCAAGCCAAACCCAGCGCAGCGCAGCCGGAGGAAGTGAGGACAGAGGCGGCTGCACAAGCTCATTGGCCGGCGCGGCGCTGTTTGTTGTTGCTGGGGTGATTACTAAGGAGAAAAATGTACCTGTCGCACAAAAACCCGGCAAAATTACTCAGCGGTACCTCAGTGGTCCATGCTCAGACCCATGAACATGCAGGAATGTGGAAAACACATATAATTGTTTAGAAAATGTCCCATAGTACATATGAGTATAATGCAAATCTATGGCAAATCACTATAATAGTGCTTTGTAATTATATTTGTATTAATTATTTGTATATCTATCTTTCTTATGTACTCATTATAACTTTATTAAAGTGTTCCCTTTTGACTGAGGTTTCTTTTGTACAAGGTTGACAATACTTTTAGGGTTTTTTTTAAGGGAATGCTCTCATGTTGCATGGCGGATGGTGTCTGCACACAAACCTATACTCAGGGTTGTTAAAGTTAATTTTATTTAAAATACAAAATTTGAGTAACTGTATTTCATTACAGTTACATTTTAAATGGGTGGTAATCAGATTACAGTTACATCTGAAAAGTATTTTAGATTACCAAAGTGATTACTTTGAGTTTTAATGTCATTTAAACAGCAATTGGTGATTCTCTGACCCTGACAGTCTGAAAAAGCGGAGTTAAGTTTCATGTTTTCGACTGTTTTCATGTTTTGTGATAATTGTTTGAGTTTTTTTCTCAGAATTGCGAGATTTAAACTCACAATTGCAAGTTATAAAGTCAGAATTGGGAGGTATAAACTTGCAATACTATTTTTTTTTCTTGCAATTGTGTTAGTATGTGAGTTCATATGTCATAATTCTGACTTTTCTCAATATTGTGAGTTTATATCTCATATTTTTGACTTTTCTCAAAATTGCGAGTTTATATCTCATAATTATGACTTCATAACTCGCAATTGCAACTTTATATCACGCAATTCTGAGGGGAAAAGTCAGAATTGTGAGATAAAAACATGCAATGACCTTTTTTGTGTTTGTTCCACACTTATTATTATTCCAGTTTTCTAAAGTATATAGATTAAGTTACTAAACTTGAGTAATATAACAAAATACATTACAAATTACTTTTTAAAGCATGCATTTTGTAATCTGTAGTGAAATACATTTTAAATGTAACCTACCCAGCCCTGACCCATACTCATGACATACCTACAAAGGCTGTGTTTTGTTTTTCTGACATGAGGGAGGATGAGCCGCACCTTTAGCTGTGCACTTCCTGTGTGGCCACCTCACTCTAATTACACAGAAAGAAACTAAATCAAGTTATACAGATTTGTACAGTGATACTGACCACTTTTAAGTCTCAGCAGAGTGCACTACAAAAGTTAAGAGAATTCTCTCACACGATCGCAGAAAAGGTACTGGCGAGTTTAAATAAATAGCCACTTTCAGGGAACTGAATTTACAAATCTCAAACACTCACACTTAATACAGTATCCAATGTGTTACTACTTGGCTGCTGCAAGATTTAAAGGGATAGTTCACCCAACAAGAAAATTCTGTCATCATTTGCTCACCCTCAAGTTGTTCCAAACCTTTCTTCTGCTGAACATACAAGAAGATATTTTTAAGAATATGGTTAAGCAAACAGTTGATGAGCCCCATTCCATAGTATTTTTTATCTCTTTTTTTCCTCCATATGGAAGTCAACTGTTTTGTTAACCATATTCTTAAAAATATCTTCTTTTGTGTTCAGCAGAAGAAAGAAATTCATATAGGTTTGGAACAACTTGAGGGTGAGCAAATGATGACAGAATTTTCATTTGATGGTCAAAAGACCTCCTGCAAAAATGTATAATAAATCATATTGAATTTCCCTGGTGAAATATGAAACAATAAACAATATCCAAACATACAAAAATGAAAATTTTAATGTATTTCAAAATACTGAAATGCTGAAAATTAAAAAAAAAAAAAAAAAAAAAAAAAATACTGATCACTCACTGCCATCTAGTGGTCATAACTGAGCATTTCCCTTTGAGGTTGTGTTTTATGTTATGTTTTTTTTATTATTTATGTTAAGTTATAATGATTATATATAGAAATGCCAACAGATACATTCTACAACAAATAATAATTCATATAACAACAAATCCTTCACAGCTATTGTGAAGGAAATCCTAATGTTCGGAGAGATTTGGAAATTGTGGTTTCGACGTTCAAAGGAGGTTTTGATGGTTTTTTTTGTTGTTTTTAGCAAATAAATAAAATCAGGGAGAATAAAAAAACAATACACACAGAAACTGCATTAAAACAGGTAAGACATTGTCATGCACTGAAACAAAAACAGTACATGGAGGATAAACGCACCTGTGTTTAAACATAAACTTATTCCCTGGACTTCGCTCAGAAATGACTCATAACTACCAGAGAATTACGTGTGTAGTACGTACGCTGACATGAATCTTACACGTGGGGAAGGTGAATTTTAAAGCAAAACATTAGAAAACAAAAAGCAGCCCTTCTTTTTGCTTTATTACATGACATATTTCTTTATTATCACAAATGATGTGCCACTTTTTAAATTTCTGCTGGATGAAATTTTGTGTCATTCCACCAAACTTTTAGAGTGTGGCCAATAAGATTTGAAGGAACTTATATAAATAAATGAAAAAAAAAAAAAAAAATGTATGCTATGAAAAAAGCCAGCTTTTTTCAGTATCTCAAGAGGATATGAAGACCTAGCAGGGAGCCACTTATTTACTGCTCACATTTTATGACAGTCATCGAGCAAAGTTCATTTATAAGTGATCTGTCATCTTCCGCTGCAACAGGTGAGCGCTGAGGCACGACATTCCAATTTCTCCAGACGTCCTCGCACTTCTCCAAAGTTCTGGACGAGCTTTAATCATGGCCACAAACGTCCAAGACAACTTATATGAACAAGTCGAAGAGACGACCGAAAACATATACGAGAAGCTGTATGAGAACGTAACCAGTACCACAGAGCCGAAATATGAGAATCAAGGTGCGCACGAGGAGCCCATCTACAGCACTCCAGACTACATGGACACGACAGAAACAACTCAAGAGGAAGAAGCTCAGCTTTCACCCTCCAGTGAACGAGGAGATCAGCTGGAAAGCGAGATAATGGTGGCGTCTCTGCAGAATGGAGACGGATACGGGTCCGGAAGGTCTTCATCTTTAGAGGGGACTGGAGACCCTTGTTATGACGAGCCCTCACTGGTCAACGAAGACCTGCTCATGGCTTACAGTCTCCCAGAAGACCAATCTCCAGAACCCGAGGAGGTAGTTGACTACAGCTTGAAGAGCGTGGAGAACAGCGCCGTGCCGGAGACCACTGCGGTTACCGACCCCAACCAGCCTGAAATCGCGCTTTTTGTCAAGGTAAGGGCTGCTGGTTTAATTGGGGCTGTATTTATGATAACTGTATAACATAACTGGTACTTTTTTAGTTTATTTTTAGGAAAGTATTAAAGTTGGCGTTACTACATTTCAGGGTCTAAAGGTCATTTGGGTGTGGTTTGCGATAGTGATGTGGTTTGTCATATTTCTGCTTACCTTTGACCATTGAAGACAATGTGAAGACAAAATGAATTGTTCACTCGATCAGAAACCCTATTTTATCTAAATTATTATAGGGTGTTCTAATGTTAGGTCCTTTAATAACACATTCAATTTATTTAATTTAATTAAAATTTTGATTTGTCTTTATATTTTATTTTATGTGAAATTAAAATGGATGTATTTGGGGGGAGAGGGGTATAAAATGGATATATTTGATGGAAGCATATTTACATCGAATTAAATCAATTGATGCTTCGCAAAGCCCCGCCCCCTTTCGTTACTGTTGCTGTGTCCGACAAGTCATGCGCTCTCACGCCACACATCATGTTCTCTCGAAGTGAAAAATACATCACGGAGCAAAGAGGACACTGACAACCTGTCGACAGACATATGAAACAGTTTCATATTTAATAAATCGTAATTTTTTAAGTAAGTTTAAACCGAAAAATTCCGTATAGTGTCTCTTTAATGTGACGTGACAGATCGCTGTAGCTCCTTCAAGAGGCTCGTGAACCGATCATCTCTTCAAACTAGTTCATTTATAGCATCAAATAAACATGAATGAACATCAGAAGGAATGTTGTTTAAAAGACGTGAGTACACACAATTTTTCAAGTTCAAGTTCGCCAACGTTAATCTATTAACTCCTCTGACTGCTTTGTCAGACAAGATAGCGGATTCGGGGTTATGATTGGTCAGGACGCCTGTCAATCAAACTGTTTGCGAAAGGTCAAAGATGCACAAAATTAGTATTCTATAATATTTAATATATTAATAATATAAATTGTTCGTCTTTTAAATTTTATGTGACATTGTCATTTCAATCACAATCTCTCAAACCTCATTTGGGAAATCCTCAAAACAGTGGCTTGTGTTTTTTTTTATCTAAATGAAAAATGGTTTTGACATTAAAGGACGCAAAAAAAAAAAGTTTTAGAATGTAAATATATCAATCCTTTAGTTAATGATTTGGTAGATAAAAATCAATGTTAAGCACAAAGGCCTTAAATTTACAGAAAAGATTGGTCCGATTCATTCAGATTGCATTTTCCTCCTGATCATTAACTTCAATAGAGCTTTCAAAAGTTTCTGTGCTTGCCTGTGTATGACGGTAGTTAGACCGCCTGAACTGATTGCGTCACCGTTCATTTTAAGCCTTCGGAAGGTTCACTGTGACAGGCAATATGAATAATCATTAACTTGGGGATCCGTACAATCATGGAAACCAGGATGAACTCCTGACCTGAGGAACACTTTAATCTGTGTACATTCAGCCGACTGAGGAACTGTGATTCAGGCTCATGTTCATGTTTATATCAAATTCCATGAAAAACAATGCAATGAAGAATTATATTTTCATAACTGAAAATGAGATGCACTGATGCACCAGTGAATATAGCGTGATAAAGGTTCCGTCCTTAAGAAACCCTTAGGGACAATTCAAACATTACATATCTAATTTATTGCCACGTATAGTCATAAAAAAGAAGGAATAAAGGAGCGTAAAATGTTGTTGAGTGGCACAACATCGGACTGCTTTCATTACAAAGTTTAAAAGGGAACTAGCATTTGTCAAGTAAATGTTGGCCTTGATTATGTTTTTAATCTTATTGGCTGATAGCCATCTTTACTAAATGTTTCAGATGTTGGTGGTACTGATTAGATTCAATGTTGACAGAATTAAAGTGCACACTTCTTACATTTACAGTTTGTCTACTCTTGCTATAAAAAGGGCAAAGTTGTATCAGTATTGTTCCTTGAGTCTCGATGAAACCAATTATAACCGTGTCGATAACAATAACAATAAAGATATTATAGGTCTAAAAGTCATTCTAAAAATAAAAGAATATCAGAGTCCACACCACAGCTATAATGATAACGAATCACTTTTAGAACGACTTTTTTTTCCAGCTGATGAACGACGCAAACATTGACAGCCAATCAGAATCCATCCCGAGAGCTCAAGCTTTTAAAGCAGCAGCCGACAAAACTGCAGCGCACACTTGTAATAAACAGAACGTTATTGTCTGTTGGTGTGGATGCTAATATAGTTATGATTATAGTTATTGTTCTTGGTTACCCTTATAGGCTAAAAAGAACCAAAAGACTCTGATTTAGTGACTTTAGTGGCTAATTCTGGCTTTTAAATATCAATGTGATAATCAGATACAGATAATCAGACTCTCCCACACAATTGCAACTTTGGTTAAACAGAATGTCAGGCTGTAAACAATTGCTCAAGTGTGACCTTGAACATTTAAAAAACATATTTTAAAACAACTTGGCTCAGCTAAAACATTCCAGCAAATGTGTACCTTGCAGAAGTTAATTATTCACTGCAGTGATTACACTGATCCTGTTGGGAACTGAGCCATGAAAAAAAAGGAGGTTCAATTTGAGACTCATGCTAAGGAATTTCAGTTACTGAGAATATTTCGTTGGAGACACTCTGAATCTCTTGATTCACTGGCATTAATTAACTCCTTTTCCAACTCATCTAAGGTGAAAGGTGATCTTATAATGCACTCGGACACTTCATCAGTGACGTAACCTGTGCTTATAGGGCGTTTTAATGATTAGTAAATGAAATCCATTTGCTTTTCCATCAGAAAGTCTTTAACAAAATATATTTTACTGGGAATGTACTCTATGTTAAGTCTTTCCTGCTTCCGGTTAAATTTACATCAACATTCACATACATTTGTATATATAGAAAGCATATTTTCTATTACCACTTTAAAGTGCGTCCAACATTTTAGCATGAATATTGTTATTTCTTCCAGTAGAGAGGGCTGTTTAGCCAACTATGATAAAATGCCAATGCTTCTTTCCTCTCTTAGCTCACACATTCTTTTCCTAGAGTGTGATGATGTTAATAATGTCCATATTCAACAACTTTAATACTAGGGCCCTTAATAAGATGTAAAAGCGTAATATAATGAGATTTAGGACAGACCTTTTACCAGGATCATTTTAATAAATGGCACTATGTGATATAGCCATTATCTTTACAGACACAGCAGTTGTACAGTGTTGTTTCTAATCACTATTCATCACTGTATAAATATGTCAGATAAACATCTACTTAGAGCAATTCACTTGGATCCCCTGTTGCAGAATTTGATTACAATTTAAGCTAGTTTGGTTACCTACGGAGCCCATAAAGAGTATGTTGGTGGGAAAAAATATGAGATGTAAATGTTTTGCTTTTTTCCCGAGAAACTTGGCGTTCACGCACAAATGTTTTGAGCTCCCCCGAGAAAGTTTGTTATATATATATTCTTCTCAGATCCTTTCAAGCTGTCAGGTTGCATGGGGACCTTCGGTTGACAGACGTTTTCAGGTTTCCCCAGAGATGTTAGTTTGGGTTCAAGCTCAGGCTTTGGTTGGGCCACTCAAGGACATTCACAGACTTGTCCATAAGCCACTGTTGTATTGCTGTGTGCTTAGGGTCATTGTCCTTTTGGATGGTGAACCTTCTGCCCTTTCCGAGGTTCCTGAATGCTCCGGACCATGCTTTCATTAAAGCTATCTTGATATTTTGCTGTGTTGAACTTTCCTTCTACCCTGACGGGTAGCCCATGATACTGCTACCACTCTAAGCAAAGCCCTTCTCCATTGATTGCTCAGCTTAGCAAGGAGGCCAGGTGTAGGAAGAGCCCTGGTTGTTCCAGACTGCTTCCATTGAGAATTATGTTTTGAATGTTCAGAATTTGGTTTTGTAGTCTTCCCCAGTTCTGTGTCTCTATACAATCTTGTCTCTGAGCTGCTCAGGCCATTCCTGTGACATCATGGCATGGTTTTTACTCTGATGTGAGTGGTTTAGGTGTGTGCCTTTCAAAATCATACCCATTCAATTGAATTTTCACAGGTTATCGCCATTCAAAGTGTAGTAACATCTACAAGTGAAATTGGAATCCTGAGCTGAATTTCAAGTGTCCCAGAAAAGGGTACGAAAAAAGTAATATAAAAAAGTAGTGCGGTCTTCGAACCCGGGTCTCTGGTGTGGGAGGAGGGCACGCTAACAAGGAGGCTAAAAACTGCAGCTTTTATGCAGTTAATTGAGACTAGTGACTAATGGTGTATCATATACCACCAGGTGTCAATAGTCTATCTCAACGGCATATTTTATAATTTGGCAACATATTTAACCAAAACGGCTTTCAGAACATTCAAGATTGAACATTTTGTCAGAGCGTGCAGTGTTACAGTTTCACTAAAGGTACTTGCAATATTTGAGATTGTAATGCATTCCACAAGTAAAAGTTTAACCACAGTCACTGCACAAATTTTGAAGCTAAAGAAATGGGCCACACATAGTAATGGTGATTTCCTTATTGAGTATTCACATATCGTTTTCACTCTTATCTAGGATAGTTGGCTATATTTTAAGAAGCCAAATGAGTGATCTTCCTTTCACAGGTTCTTATCAGTCACGTCCGAAAACTTTGAACGCAAATTCGCGCTATAAACCAAAGCCAGCTCATAAAATATTTAACAGGGAATCTTATTCTCCTGGGCTCTACAAGATGATCAAATATAACCTGCCATTGCCTGCCAGCATGTTGCCTGAGACTTGGACTGCATTAAAAATGCATGCATCTCATTCCTCTACTCTTGGGTTTCTGGGCCATGAACATGTCACATAGTTATACTGGAACAAGATGAGTTTAGTTGCAGAGACTCTAAACAAGGAGCTTATTTATAAGGCTCCATCTTTTTGATGAGAAATTCATGAATTGTCCGTTTACATGTAATATATACGCATGAACTAAATACTGAATCAGGTGCCTGTTTTAAAACGTCAATCTCCATGTTTCAAGGTCATCTCTCAACATCATATTTACAGTTCTGGTTTATTCTCATCTGTCACTCAAGCTCATGAGAGTTATATGTTGTGGGGGCGGGGTTAAAGTAAAGCTCCACCCCCAACTAAAGCCTCTCACCTTTTACATCATCCCTGTTTGGGAGAGAGCTAAATTCACCTTTCATCTGGGTTTGAGCAGACAACATAACACCTGGTGCCACTGGCTGCCCGTCAAGAACAGAACAAACAGAATTTAAGCAAGCGTGGGTAAACGTTGACATTTACCCCCAAATATCTGAAAAATACTGCTGGGAGGATGTAGGTGACAGATCACAAGAGGTACCTGAATCAATGAAAGTGTCTACAATGGGAGACGGTCAAGAACCTGATATTGAGTTATTTGTCAAGGTAAGGAAAACATCTAGTATTAGAGTATGCAAAAGTAAAGGCACTTTTTGAGGAGTTATGAAGCTCTTGTGATGTCAGTGTAACTCAATAGTTGTTCTAGAGTAACATGTGCATATTTTACTAGGGCCATGACGAGGTAGAGTGATGTTAGAATGCCAATGGTTGGGTAACAGATTATTGGCTGCTTATAAAGGTGGTGTTAAAATAATTTACACTAAGGGATTCACACTCTGATGTTTTTGTCAGAGGCGCAATGATTGAAAATGATCTGACCCATACCAATAAGCTAATAATTATTGTTATGTTATGGCCAATAACTGATACTAAGCTGAAAAGGATCCTGTTTTGTCTAAACAAAACATACTATTTTATACCAATTAAAAATAAAACACTGAAAACTAAAATCTGTCATTTCAAATGCCAAGTGACGCAATTATTATTAGTAGTATTTTTAAAGATTTAAGATCATTTTCTGAACATGCAGAATTAAATATTAATATTGACTGATAGCAATAAATAATAATAATACAAAATATTGACCGACATATCGTGTAGACCTAAATTTTGTCTTTGTTTTTAACCCTTTTTTAACCCCACAATTTGTTTTCATCACACACATATACAAAATAAATAGTTTTAAAAATAATCTCCATCATCTTCAATAATGCAGCAAGCTTATTAGATTTGAACATTATGGGAAACATCAGCAATATATACTACTTGTTTCCGGCCATCATAGATAATATGCAAATATACCAAACATATGCATACACTGACAAAGCATTACTTCATCCTTCAATTATGATAAAAGTCATATGATTAAAGTGGGGGATGCATCTCATATGCCAATAGCTGCCATACTGAAGCAACATAAATAATAAAAAAAACATTCAAAACAAACAAATCCTCTTACATCTTTGTATTGAACAGCATAAATACTGAACACAAGGCATTGTCAGTCAGTCACACCCCAGTTTGTTTACAGCCCCGAACTGCCGCCCAACAGAGCAACCGGTCCTATAGCAAACCGGCCTATTGTTCTGCACTTTCTAGATCATAGCTGCTCATTGTTCTGCTTCCAGTCCTCTGTCTGCTCTGAATTTGCCAGAATGGACAGATGAGTGGAACTGGAAGTGTCCTGACCTTTCACATACCATCTGCCTCATTTATCTGACATGTATTGTCTCTCGTGATTCCTTTCCAACCTTGTAATAAAATGAACTGTATTAAATTAGAAAGGATGCCATAGAAGTGTTTTCTCTAGTAGTCTCTGTTTGTTTATTATATATTTGTCAGCACGCTCCTCGTGTTCTTCTCACATCCAGGACTGGTTAATGAATGCAGTGTGCATAATTCATATTGTGCTGGGTATTATGTCACAGTGTAAACTATAGCTGGTCTCGTACTAGTGTTGCTGCTGTTTTTGGACACCTGATCTCCTCGATTGCAGAGATGTACAGTAGCAGTGTGAATGAGATTAGCGTTGTCACTGGGGTCATTTATACTCTCCATTATGAGGAACTTGTGTTCAGAGTTTATCAGTGAATAAGCTCAATAAGTGTAACTGTATAATTCGGATATTTGTAATGCTAATTTTGAGTAATTTACATAAATTACATTTCACATTTAAATTGATTTTAAAATGAGCATTACCAGTTGCTCCAGGTACTTGTCCCAATTTAGTGGCGTCTAATCAAAGGCGTGGTTTTTCAAAAGGGAGACTGCGACCTCTATGGGGTCAATGGCGATACTGCAGGGGTCTGCCTATCTAATTATCTAACAAGAGTTTTTGTGAAAAAATGAAAACGCGTGTTAATCAAAAGTACAAAATTAACTTTAAAAATTTTAATTGTAAAGAAACTAAATTATATTTTTTTATCTTCCTGACCTAAAAAATAGTAACAATGTGTTAAAGGATGAATTATTTAGTTAAATAATTAAATAATACTTTTTTTAAATTTAATAATTATTTCTCATAATTTTATGGTTAAATCGTTATGGGAATATGGGAAATTGTTTGTATCTATACAAAACACAAGAAATAATAATAATAATAATAATAACATCAATATATTTTTCAAGGAGCACAGCTCACCTGCAATACATTATAATTATTGGAAATTATTATTATCTTCTGAGATTTAGGTATTCATATATTTACATGTAGTAAGCAATTTCTGAGAAATATATATTCTGAGAAACGCAGTTGAAAGTGGATCAAACCGAGCCACAACACACTTGAGTCAAGTTAAGTCGTGACGTATTGTCAAGTATGGTGACCCATACTCGAAATTGGTGCTCTACCTTTAACCCATCCAAGTGCATAGTGAACAACACACACACACGCACACACAGTGAACACACACCCAGAGCCATGGGCAGCTATTGCTCCAGCACCCGGGGAGCAATTAGGGGTCAGGTGCCTTCCTCAAGGGCACTTTAGTCATGGTATCGAAGGTGGAGAGAGTGCTGTTCATTCACAATCCCCACCTTCAATTCCTGCCAGCATGGGAATCGAACCAGCAACCTTCAGGTTAGAAGCCCATTAGGCCACGACTACCCCACTGGTAGCCAATCAGGAGTAGGGGGTGTGTCTCAGAGTGAGCAAGAGGAAGATTTGAAGAAAGACTGTACAAAAAGAGATGGCTGAGAGACATTACAAAATAGAAAAGGTCAGACGTCAGAGGTTGCGTTGTTTCTGCTCCATATGTGAGTATGCTGCTGTAATGTTAGCTATAGAAACAGGACAGTTTTGAGTATCATTGTTTGTCTGGAGCTGGTGCGCTGCTGACGACTAACAACAACCTCTTGCCTGTTTATACTCTTGTGTATTGTATGTTTTTTTTTATCTTTCATTTATCATCTTCGCTTTATTTTTCGCAAAACATAATTTTGCTTAACTTCAGACATCCAATGTTGCATTGCGTGCTCATGCATTTTGAGGGCGGAGCAATGAAGGGAGGGGCGTGTTTGTTTGGGTCAGTATCACAGAAATTGCTTACTGCACCTTTAATATAGAACATAGATTGTTAACACTTTACTTAAAGCCTTTCTGTATAATGCATTTTAAAGGTATTCATAATGTACTCATAGAGCATTATATATTTGATCAGAAATAATTGTAACCAAAGCTAAAATGCATTATAATATTTGCATTTTTATAAATTCCTTGTTACCATGTTTTAATGCATTGTACTTTCTAAAGGTGTGTATAATTATAAGTATTATAATGTATTATAACTTTGGTTACAGTTATTTATGAGAACATATAGGTGCATATATAAAATATTTGGTCACACTTTATTTTACAATGCCGTAGTAACATTGTAATTACTCAAATAAGTACTGAGTACTATTAATTAACTATATGTACTTACTATAGAGTTACAGTTATGGTTAGAGTTTGGGTTAGTTACTTGTATAATTTACTGTTTTTACTATAGTAAGTACATGTAGTAACGTGTAACTACGGCACTGTAAAATAATGTGTTACCAAATATTTTTATAATGCATTATATATAAAGTCTTTAAGTAAAGTGTTACCCATAGGGTTTTTCTGACATAATCCTTAAGTGATTATTTTACTTGAAAATTTCCTTGTAGTTTGGCTTCAGGTAAACTCTATACAGCAGCAGCAGAGGGCGCTATGACTCTTTATCATTATTCTCAATTCAGTCTCTTCCCTCTAGAACATGAGGACTGGTCTCAGACATGCATTAAGATAAATGAAGACTTACTGATTGCTGGAGCTTATATTTATGTAAAGATGTGTCTTTGTGTTTATAGGCTGGTTGCGATGGCGAGAGCATCGGAAACTGTCCGTTCTCCCAACGCCTCTTCATGATCCTCTGGCTCAAGGGTGTAGTCTTCAATGTCACCACTGTCGACCTCAAGAGGTGAGAACTTTATGAATCTGAGATCTAATGGCATGAAATCTGCACAATAAATGTCAAACGGCACGTTTATGGAATTCAATAACATTTTCATTGGATATTAAAACCTAATAAAAAAGTTAATACAGCATATGTTCTGGGAGGTTGGACATTGACATTGTTAAAATATAATAATCCGAATTTCATTCATTGCAAATATGAAAATGAAAGTTAAATGAAAAAGAATGTAATCTAATCTAAAAAGAATCTATCTACATTTTGAGCCAGGATTTATTTGCAAGAGCTGGTTGAGTAATACTAATAAAATGAAGAGATTCATAAAATATATCATTTTTTTTGTTCAGGAAACCAGCTGATTTGCACAATTTGGCTCCAGGCACTCACCCTCCTTTCCTGACCTATAACGGTGAGGTGAAGACAGACATTAACAAGATCGAGGAGTTCCTGGAGGAGGTTTTGGCACCACCAAAGTAAGCTCATTTTTACAAATACATTTGAGATGACTGTATAGAAACTCTAAACCTGTGGTTCTCGACTGGTTTTGCTTCAGGACCCAAACCAAAATTGTTTAGCATACAAAATTAAATAAACATTAAACATTTAAATCTATTTATATCACTAAGAACGGCACAGCTAGCAAGCATCACAGCCTGAGGAAATTAATGCGACAAGTTATCAAAATGCAATTTTTGTTTGTTATTTATCATTTTCTCACACTTGTCTACGGCCTTCTACCCATTTTTTGATGTTTTACCCATCACAACCCACCCGTTGAGAGCTCTAGACTTCCAAGGATTTTTTTTCCCCCCTATGCAATGTATATTGTATTAAACATCACATTAAACCACTGTGAACTGTAAAGAATACTGACACATTTTTCTATGTACCTTTCCTTGTGTCCAAGGTACCCCAAACTTGCAGCCAGGAACAGGGAGTCAAACACAGCTGGGAATGACATATTTGCAAAGTTCTCAGCTTTCATAAAAAACACAAAGCCAGATGCGAATGAAGGTATGCATGTCAAACTGGATCAAACTGATTGAATGAATGAATGGATATATTGTATTTTGGTCAGTACACTGTAACAGGGCAACGTTAAATTCGGTTAACTCTATATGAAATCCATAGTGCTGTAAACATCCTACATATTTAACCACTAAATTCTGACCAGTGGTTATGTTCTCAGTAGGGATCTGCCAATATAGACATTTTTGCTGATATTATATGTAGAATTTTTGTTGTGGTCAATAGAAAATAACCTGTGATGACTGATTTTATAAATATTTGCCAGAAATAACACTTAACAATGAGGTTCATTAGTTAAACATTAGTTAATGCATTAACTAACATGAACTAACCATGAGAAAAACATTTGTTACCGTATTTACTAATCCTCGTTAATGTTAGTTAATGTAAATACAGCTGTTTATTGTTTGTTCATGTTAGTTCACAGCGCATTAACTAATGTTAACAAGATTTTAATTATGTATTAGTAAATGCTGAAATTAACATTAACAAAGATTAATAAATGCAGTGTAAGTGAAGTTCATTATTAGTTCATGTTAACCAATGAACCTTATTGTAAAGTGTTACCGTAAATACTTTTTAATTAAAAAAAACATTTATTATATAGAAATATTTATATTTACACTACCTTTCAAATGTTGGGGTCACTAATTTTTTTTTTTTAAGATAATAACACTTCTT
The DNA here is from genome assembly GCA_037194245.1 of Opsariichthys bidens. Classification (NCBI taxonomy): domain Eukaryota; kingdom Metazoa; phylum Chordata; class Actinopteri; order Cypriniformes; family Xenocyprididae; genus Opsariichthys; species Opsariichthys bidens. The sequence goes on from CM074282.1 coordinate 29,591,128, forward strand.
TTTAGCAAGATGCATTAAATAGACCAAAAGTGACAGTATAAAGACATTTACAAGTTACAAAAGATGCCTATTTCAAATAAATCCTGTTCTTGAATTTTATATTAGCCAAAGAATCCTGAATGATTTCCACAAAAATATTAAGCAGAACTGTTTTCTATATGGATAATAAAAAGTAAATAAATTACATTTTAAAATTATATATTTAAAAAATTTTTTTACTGTATTTTTGATCAAAATAAATGGAGTCTTGGTGATCACAAGATAATTCTTTTTTTTTTAAAACATAAGCATTTTACCCAAACTTTTGAACGAGTATATATAATATTAAATACTATATTTTGTATTATTATAACATTGAAAAAAACATTTAAAATCAAACTGATCAGACTAACACCAATATTAAAAAAAATATATATTAATATTGACCAAATCTCGAAAGGTCACCAATATATTCACTGATCAGTCAAAAAAAAAAAAAAAAAATTGTGGGGATTTAATTAGGCAAATACTTAAGAATCAATTGAGATTGGATCATTATTACAGCGATTATTATGTTTCTAGCATGTAATATGTTTGGGAACAGTTCTTCTAACCCTAAAAGATAGAGTGTGTAGCTTTTCATTTCTCACACAACCATGTATTAAAACGTATCATGGCCATATTTGAGGATGACAAATACAAAATTTATCAGGCTCAAATTGTGAAAGAATGTTTGGAAGGGAGCATTAAGAATCATTTTCACATAATTTCACTCAAAAATTGATGCATCTCTTGATAGAAATAAATGTTGTGGAGTCATTTTTTTTGGTCAAGATCTTGTATTGACAATGCAAGAGTCGAGCACTCTTTAAAGTCTTCTCCAGCACATCCCAAAGACTTTCAATGAATTTAAGTCTGGAGGTGCTAATTCATGTGTGAAAATGATTCTTAATGCTCCCTTCCAAACATTCTTTGACAATTTTGAGCCTGATGAATCTTGACATTGTCATCCTGGAATATGTCTTCCAACATGAATGTTAAAGAAATGAAAAGCTATGTTTTCAGAATTTTTGGCAATTGATTTTACCATTTACAATTAAACACTGTGCAAAAACACCGGTAATTAAAAAGATTTGTGATGTTTTGTTAGCTCTGGAGAAGGGTTTGACAAAGGCACTCAAGAAGCTGGACGACTACCTGAACAGTGCCTTGCCTGATGAGGTAGATGCCGACAGCATGGAGGAAGAGAAGGCCTCCAACCGCAAGTTCCTGGACGGGAATGATCTGACTCTGGCAGACTGCAACCTGCTGCCAAAGCTCCACATAGTGAAGGTGAGCTGAACCGCTGAAGGGGACTTGTCACTAACAGATGGCCTGCGGTGTTTGGGGGGTAACCAAGCAGCTCTGCAATACCTGGAGAGAGTTATCTGTTAGCATTCTCATTCATCGTAATGGCAAAAACCTTGAAACCTTTATTTTTAAGAGTATATGTGATTCTTTGAAGTAAAGGAACTTTAACTTTACACAGTAATATTCCAGATTTAATATTATTCACTAAAAAATACAAAACACTCTCCACTCCCTATGCTAGTGCATTAAAGGCCCCATTTATACTAGTGCGTTTTGGTTTTAAAATGAAAACGATCCTCGTCTACATTGGCGTTTCCACAGCGTTTAAGAAACGATCGTCGTCCACACTGCATGTCACATGACACTGGGCATGCGTGTAGAAACGGTTCAATCTTGCGTACGTAGGCAGCTGCAGTATTAAATAAAATGCAGTTTAACTGCACAATAGTGGCTAAAAATGACAACAAGGCAAGCAAAGATTGCAGTTCAGTCTCCATGTTATTGTTCACATGGTCGTCAAGGATACAGAGAGCGAACGTGGGCAGCCACAAAATCATTTTCAACGTTTTTGTCCGTTTATACTGAAACGGAACCTCCATGTTTTCAAACTAAAACAGCGTTTTCGAAGGTATCGTTTTCAAGGTTCGAAAACGCCGGCGAAATGTAAACGATAGGTGTAACTGTAGCAAAAATGATGCGTTTTAAAATTTAAAATGCTTTTGAAATTTAAAGGTTGACAGTAATATTATGAAATATTATTACAACTTAAAATAATATAATTTATTCTGCAATTTCAAAGTCATTACTCAGTGTCACATGGTCCTTCCAAAATCATTCTAATATGCAGATTTGCTGCTCGAGAAACATTTCTGATCATAATTTTAACTGTGCTGCTTTTTATGGAAACCATAATCATTTTTTCAGTATTCTTTCATGAATAGAAAGTCAAAAAGAACATCATATATTGGAAATAGAAAACATTGTAACATTGTAAAAGTCTTTGTCACTTTTGATCAATTTAATGCATCACTGCTGAATAAAACAAAAAAACACAGTGCAATTATAATTTTAAAGCTTAAAGAGCGATGGCTTAGTGGTAAGCGCACATGCGCACACATGTTGAGCTCTGGTGCCAATGCAGGCAATGAAGATTTAAGGTCCGTTCACACCAAGGACGATAACTATAACAATAAAGATGTAGCTAAATGGAAAAGAATAGCAGATTCCAAACCGCAATTATAAGGATAATGTCACGGAGAAAAGATATTGTTGGAATCCCTTTCGGAATGATTATTTACAGCTAATGAATGATCAACATTGACAGCCAATCAGAATCCACCTGACTTTAAAGTGCACTTTAAAGCGGCAGACAAGAAAACCGCAGCTTGAGCTTAGAATAAACAGAACGATGTCGTCCGCTACTATAGTTATCTTTACATTTATTGTTCTTGGTGTCGACGGGCCTCTCGGTGTGGTGCATAAACAGAAGTCAAATTAAAAGCATCTTATTTAGGTTACATTTCTTTTCAAATGGACTTATTTTCATTCATCTATTTTTCCATCCATTTTTTTTGGCAGGTCGTCGCCAAGAAATATCGTAACTATGACATTCCCAGCGATTTGACCGGAGTGTGGCGTTATTTGAACAGTGCGTATGCACAAGAAGAGTTCACCAACACTTGTGCTGCAGACAACGAGATCGAATTGGCATATCAGGATGTGGCTAAGAGGCTAAAGAAGTAAACAGATGAACAAATTTGACACAACCAGACTTGGGGTAGATATTTTCTTGAGGAAGAGACAATGTTTTCCATGTAATTCAAAAGTATTGATCCCAAACTTCAGGGCCCTGATAATCAATCATCCATTCAATTAAGCACTGTAATTATGAAACACCTCATTTGCCTGTCTGTGAGTACAGTGACTCAAATATGAATTCAAAATATCAGCCCATACTTACCAGCTCTCATTCAACTGTTGCTCACATGAACATCGTCCTAAGCAACTTTGCTGTTGTCTCTATTTAAAGAGACTTCACATTACTGTTTTCTGTTATTGTTCCCTCTCTCTCTCAGCGTAGACAATAGTTCTTCCTGTTTCGTTCTATTTATCATATCATGCACTGATTCTTGAGATATGGGACAAAACATGTTCCACTGCATCAGAAATGGAATCAAAGATAATCACTAATAATCCAAACTGCCGCTTAAAATTTTGAGGTTGGTAAGATTTTTTTTTTTTAATGTTTTTATGTTCAATTATTTGATCAAAAATACAGTAAAAGCAGTAGTATCGTGATATATTATTACCATTTATACTATTTTATTATATTATAAAATATAATGTATTCCTGTAATTGCAAAGCTGAATTTTCAGCATCATTACTCTTGAGTGTCACATGATCCTTCAGGAATCATTCTAATATGCTGATTCGCTGCTCAGGAAGCATTTCTTATTATTATCAATTTTGACGACAGCTGTGCTGCTTAATATTTTTTTAGGAAACTTTGATTGATTCTTTAATGAATCGATCAATTTAATGGATTCTTCCTGAATGAAAGTATTTATTTCCTTAAAAAAAACCAACAACAACAACTTACTAACCCCAAACTTGTAAATGTTAGTGTAAACCTTTAACGTTTTTGTGTTTAACCTGCTTTGTCCCAGTACTCAAGGATCAGAGCGTTACATAACCTCTGATTTTTTTTAATCAGTCAAACATACATAACAGTTGAACAAGCTTGTTCACTTTCACTTCTGTTTTGGTTTTACAATATCGTTCAATATTGCATTCTGTTAAGTTTTTATTATTATTTGTGTAGAATGCATGAAAAGATCTAATGTGAGCTGCAGGATAAACGTGTTGGTCTGTCCTAAGCAGCCTCTTAACTGATCAAATATAATTCCTGGTTTTTGTACACGTTTCATAGGTTTTTGTTTTCTGAATGCGCACTAAATGAATGATTGAATTTAATATGTGCCTTCCTTAGAAAAAATGCAGAGTGGCAAATACTGTTAATGATCATTTCTAGCTAAATATCCTACTCTTTTATTACATATTAAAAGGCGCTACCAGAGTTTCCATAAATGGTTTACAGAAAATTCTCAATTCTTCATTTCCTCATGTAATTTTTTTGTAAAGTTGTTCAGACTTTCGTCTGTTATTTCTCACGACTCATATCATTTTGTCTTATCTCAAAGTGTTTAACATCAATCAACGCAGGACATATCATACTTAAATATTTATGCACAACGCCATTTATGGGAAATTAACGAGCTGAGGTGGAAAGGAGATTCACGACACACAGCGGTCCACCGAAATGGAGAATAAGGAAATCTGATCGGGCGTCCGTCCAGGTCTCCTCCTCTCCACTTAACACTGCTGGAATATCATAGGGCCCATGATAGGTCCTTGTGGAGCTCCTGCTCTTGTGTGGTTTGGACAAGCGTTTGATATGAAATGAGAGTGTGGCGCCAGAGAGGCCTATTCCGAGTGAAGCTCTATGAATAAAATAATATTTTCACAGTTTGACTTGCATTATTTCTTTTTCCCTGCGCACACGTTTTTGCTAATTGATACCGTTTTATGGAGCCGTTTCTAAGGAAATGGATATTTATTGTAATTGAATGATGAGTGCTAATTGTGCGGTTACGTTTTTGGATCATTCTGAGAGTATTTGGACACTTAAGCCACTCAGAAAATGTAAATGGATATCAATGAACTAGATCTATCTGTCTGTCTATCCTCCTAGATACATTTATGAAGATTATATATATATATATATATATATATATATGTCAGGTATATACTGTATATTTACTTAACGTGATGACAGAGCCATTACGTTACCTGATGGTATGTCACAGACATCTAAACTTGAGTTTCACTGACCATTAAATGCAAAGAAACCCACTTTGATCTGGTCGTTTCATCCTTGGGCAAAGATGAGTGATGTCTGCTAACAGATTTAAACATGAGCTTTCAGGCCATGGATCAAAGCTCTCCCTTTGCTTCCACTCTCTCATTATGGCCAAAAGCCATCCAAGCCTGTCTCTATTTTTCCTTAAAAGAGCCTCAAAAGTCTCCCAAGACCTGTGCCCGTCAGATTTACAATAGGGAACGGGACTATTTACCCTAAGTAGGAGCCATCCAGAAATAACAGAGCAGAAAAATAAATGGAGCCTGCTATATTTTTCCACACAAGTAAGAAAATATGCTATAGGACTTGTGCCTCGCTGGTTCGTAATTAGTTCTTAAACATTCTCCGCCTTGGATCTCTGCGTCCATATTCAGCGTTTCTGATAATATACAATACGGCATTAATGTCAAACATGTCTCACTCTGGTTCAGAGCTGTAACTCTAATCTGTTTGTACAGACTCGAGTGATTCACAAGTCCTCAAGGAGGAGACCCAACAGAGACAGTGGCTCACTGTCTCCAGAGGCGATGCTTGAATTTGTCAATTAGCGACTTTTTAAGGAAATAATTGACTTAAAGATGAAAATGTTGTCATTTAAATGGAATGTTTTTTTTTTCTACACAACACTACACTACACTACAAAGTTTCTTTGTTGGGATCTATTGTTTCATTCACTGGTTCTTTATATTGGAAAAATGTTCTTTAGATCATTAAAATATTCTTCACATAAAGAAAAAAAAAAATGTTTTTTTTTTACTAACTTGACTGAAATTTTTTTTGGGGAACCACAAATGGTTCCGAAAACCCTCTTTTGGAAACTTTACTTTTTAAGCGTCCACGAAACAAAAGGAAAACTTAGAGGCAATGTACCAGTAGCTCTGCTGCTCTTATCCACATAATGAATGTGCGCTCATATTTCCGTTGCTCTGTGAAATTTCGCTGGCAAATTCCAGTCAGATTTCACTCAAGTTCAAGTTAGTTATTCGCCGCGCTGGCAAACTTGGTCTGAAAGTGTCTTTTGAGAGAGTAGTGCTTCATACATCTTTATTGAACTACATCGTGCAAGTCAAATTTACGTCGTCTTAATTCGTTATTTCACTGCAAAGTCTCTCGCAAATGCTCAGTTAACTTTTAAATGGTGAAATACTAGCCCGCTAGCGAAGTGTACATACCTGTAGCTCGGTCATTTCTTCATTGCAATGAACTTTTTTTTGTTTGTTTACATGCCACGTGATCCTGAGTGGCATATCCTCCTGGCGATTCAGTGTGAACCCTAGTGTGAACAGAACACTGAGGTCATTTATTTTGCAGATTAGCCTACCTAAGAATCAAATCCAGGGTGAAATATACCTTAGAGATTTACACATTTTCGTTTTTACCAAATGCCAAAGGAAGAGACGCAGGTATACTGCTGAAATCAAATTGAATTAAAGACACAAAGAGGCTATTTTACAAAAACCTTTATCTACAACAGTCTTAACAGCTGCATTTTCTTAAAAAGTATGAACTATACAAGGCACTGTAACGGCATATTGGTCACTTCCTTTAGTTTAAAACCTAGCTGAAGGTAAACCTATCAGGTTTTTCTTGCAGCTTTTTGCTCTTTCTGTTGCTAATCGCCTACAGCTGACACTTAGTATAAGAAATTCTCATTCTAATTGAATAATTCTAGTAAAAGAAACTCATTTAATCACCTTCTTTTTTGCAGTTGCAAAACATGTCCAGAAGATGGAGGTATTACAGCTTTACGACATTCTAATCACATTTTGACCAATGTGTCTGTGGCACAGCAGCAGACACACATCTTAAACTATATACAAGTGCGTTCAAACAAAGGTTTGACTGTGAACCAGATGAACAAAGTATTAAATTACCACAATCAGTGACAGTTGAGAATGAATCAATGTTTGAATGAGTGTCTGGTAGTGTCTGAGTGACTTGACCGTATAAACAACAGTCAGTTCTAAAGCTCGCAACAGTAAAAAATGGATATCGCCAGATTTATTGAGTATACAAAACCATATATTATTGCTGAACTTCTAAGACTCTTGCAAGTCACCCTATTTAGCCTCATTTTGGTTGTATGTTTGCAGTTCCTCTCCAGATTTCAGTAATATTTAGTTTTTAGGATCACATGAAAGTTTACTGTTGATTTGTGGTCTATAGAATGAACTGGTCTCCAGAATTCTGACACAAATGCATTATATCATTTTTATTAGGACAAAGTGGAAGAAACATAAATCCAGGTTTTTCTTGGAGAAACAAAATATCAGGTTTTTCCTCACAATCGTAATGAAGTTGCCATGTGACTGACATGCAGTGGGATTTGATGGAGATGGCTGATCTGACAGGCACACGCCTGCGGCTTCAGTAGAAAGCTGACGACCTAACCAGAGGGATTTCTGGCTCTGCAGAGCTCCAATCTGGCAGACGAACTGGACATCAAAGCGGAGCAGTGGGGTTTAGTACTCACCCTGTCAAACAGAACCGCTCCAGATCCACAAACACAGAGAAATCAGATACTTTTGGGGTTATTCTACAAACCGGGTATCATTTGTATCTCGTTTGTATCTCTCTCGTTTGTTTGTTAAAAACTGAGTCAAGAACCTTAGGGTTCTATTTGGAACCTTTTCGTCTAAGAGTGTATGTATTTATTTTAAGATGGCACAATGCATTTTACTAACACATAAGCACATTATTTATCTTGTATGTTGAAAAGCCTACAAATTCACTTTATCAAACTTAGAATCATACTGATTTTTTTTTTGTCTTTTTTTTTCAGATATTGTTTAATTCCCAGATAAGACATTTATTTCATTTTGAATGATGGAGTCTACTGCATTGTTATTTTAGAATATATGTTACAGTTTATTTATTTAACTTAACATTTTAAAAAGTTGTAACCCTGAGTTTATCATATTTGTCCTCTTTGTAAAGGTATTAATTGCTTTTTTGTTGTTGGAAATATGTGAACAGCTTGGGGCTAAAAAACAAAAACAAAAAACGACACCTTCCCCGACTTCCTTAGTTGTCTATGAAAGACTGTAGACGGATTTATATGCGAAGGACTCGGGCCGTTTTTGCCGGGAAAATCAAAGGGATGTGACGTTTAAGCGTTCTCCCCAGAGCCTCTCTTCCGTTAATACAATGTTCAGGATAATGTTGAAATCGCAATTTTGATGTTATGTCATGCAAAGAAAAGGGATTATTTCAATCTCACATAGCCATATCTATATAGTCTAAATATATTTAATCATGCTATCATAATATCACAACAAAAACATAAAACGACACCTTCCCCGACTTCCTTAGTTGTCTATGAAAGACTGTAGACGGATTTATATGCGAAGGACTCGGGCCGTATTTGCCGGGAAAATCAAAGGGATGTGACGTTTAAGCGTTCTCCCCAGAGCCTCTCTTCCGTTAATACAATGTTCAGGATAATGTTGAAATCGCAATTTTGATGTTATGCCATGCAAAGAAAATGGATTATTTCAATCTCACATAGCCATATCTATATAGTCTAAATATATTTAATCATGCTATCATAATATCCCAACAAAAACATAAAACGACACCTTCCCCGACTTCCTTAGTTGTCTATGAAAGACTGTAGACGGATTTATATGCGAAGGACTCGGGCCGTTTTTGCCGGGAAAATCAAAGGGATGTGACGTTTAAGCGTTCTCCCCAGAGCCTCTCTTCCGTTAATACAATGTTCAGGATAATGTTGAAATCGCAATTTTGATGTTATGCCATGCAAAGAAAAGGGATTATTTCAATCTCACATAGCCATATCTATATAGTCTATAGTCTCAAATATATTTAATCATGCTATCATAACATCACAACAGTGCAATTTTAATTAGCCTACCTTAGCTTTCTTAACTGCTGCAGTGTCGCTGATATTCATCTAAACGTCGCTCAGTCGCAAGAATGGCGTCTTGATGTTGTTTGTAAGGTATTTCTTTTCACTTCTAAGCGAAAATAACTTTACCTTGAGTATATCGGGGCCTTGAATCACGTGTGTGCACGAGTAGTAGCAATACGTTACTAGCAGCAATTCATCTAACGGCCATGAGTGTCGCTAATTATTAATTCTGAATCCTACGTAAAGCCACTTCAATCTATCAAAAAGACTTTGTCAAAATGATATCATGATCAATTGTCCAACTCTTTAATGTCTAAGCACTTTATCTTATGTTTTCTAATGTTTATCATTAGAGGATGATCTTAAATGGTCAAACCTCATACTACGGTTCTTTTTACTTTTTGAGGATAGTTTTATTGATTTAGTTTTGATTAATTTTGTTTAAAATCATTTTTCGTTTAAATTAAATGTTATAAATTAAACCGCTCATAAACATAATTTAATAGCATTTTTTTGTACTCTATTCTATATTGAGCTCCTTTGAACTTTTTTTTCTAAGAGTGTATTTTATCTTATCATTTATCTCACGATGCATTTCACTAACACATAAAAACACATCATTTATCTTATACATGATGACAATCGTACACAATGGTATTTTTAAATTGACTTTATCGAGCTGAAAAAGGCACCCGTTTCACAGAATGAGCCTTTTTGTCAGTCCTGGGTATTTCATTGTCCTTTTTTTTTTTTTTTACAATTTCCAGATGAGACATTTATTACTTAGCTATATTTCATTTTGAATAATGGAGTCTGCTGTATTCTTATTTTCCTCAAAACTGATTGATCAAAGCCAGAGCTGTAAAAGAGATTTTCTTCATTAGCTTTTAACATGGAATCATATGGTGAGCAGAAAGGGTGATTACAGCTTCAGTAAAAACAGATTGTCATTTTAGTTTTTCATTTAAGTATGGAAATGTTGCTCTTCCTGTAGTGGCAGGATGTGGCTGCTTGCGGAGACAGTTGCGCCTGAGAGGAACCTAATTCATTTAAGACATGACTCGGTGCCTGCATTCGAAAGCAGGACAGCCGAGTTTCCTTCTCGGTGCTCCATCATGTGATATATCTCTCCACATAAGAGCTCAATCTGCTGTTCCTGAGCCCGGCTTTACCCACAGAAGCTCTCGCAAGTCCTCGGCTGTCAAGAGAATTCGTTTTATCATTCAGCCATATAAATCATCGCAAGCTCCACAGGAAATCGAGAAAGTTTGACTTTCCAGTCATAAACCATAAAATCTGTCATTAATATAATAACATGCATTGGGATATTTGGAGACAGGGCTAAATGAGTAGCAGACCTGGGCATCGATAAAACGGTTTGGCTAGCAACATCAGCTCCACCGTTTTCCAAAATACAGTATCAGAAATAATAGGTATAATGTCACCGGGACTATATGTCACTCATCATGCGAGATCTCTGGAAACGTGATTTGACCGGTTTGCATTACCAGTTCATTAGTTCTCAATTAACACTCAGTCACCTCAGAAGGTTTATAGGGCCGTTTCTTTGACAAGAAACATGTCTTTGCTCCTCTGTGACTGGCCGAGACTCAAGATGGAGTTTCTTTCCAAATATTTCACATTTTAGTGTTTGGCTCAATCCTATGGAAAAAGGCTGTTTTGCATGAATATTTGGCATGCCGCTGAACTCTGTCCATCATGTGCAAGTCGATCTTCACTGAGACGCTCGCTTGTATTGAGCGGCCTTTGACAAGTTAGATGGAAGATAACTCGAACCTGCTGGCGCAAACATATAGATTTAACAATGAGATCTATTGTTCATCGGGTAGCTGTCCATGGTACTGATATCTGAACCGATCGGTCCACAACTACCTTGATTATCATATAGAGCGTGCTTTAACCAAAACTGCTCGGAAGTTTCTTAAATATGTCACGTTGAAAAGCACTTTGACCTTTTGACCTGTCTGAGGACAACTTTATGGAGGTCATGCTCAATAAAAAAATGCACTTTATCTTTTATGCAATGACTTTTTATGCACTCTCATATAGGATTAAATTAGTCATCGCACAAGAACAGCACAGAGCTCATGCTGAGCAATGGCTCCATTTCTCCAAAAGGCAAATTGAAATACAGCAGTGAGATTAGAGCACTAGATGGCGCAGATGGCCTCCTCATAGTGTTAAATCTGATTATCAAGAACAACACTAACGGAGACGATTGTTTCACACAAGTGTTGGCTGAGAATCATCTTAAAGATGATGTTACAATATTGTCTGGCTGTTTTACTCGGGGAAAAAAAGAATGAAGGCAGTATTATTTGAATCAACCAACATATGTTAGGTTACACCAACAAAACTAAATGTAAGAGTTTCAGGTAAAAGGATTATTAGATTAATATTTAAATATAGATTTTAAATCTTGTTTTAAGCATAAATGTTGCTAAATTGTGCCAGATTCGTGCTTAAAACTTTAAAAACTATGTTAACTTAATATCTTATTTTGCTTTTCAAGTAAATTTACCTGAAATATACTACCGGGTACAGTTTTGGAATTAAGTCATTACTTGAAAGTATTCGCCAAGGCTGCATTTCTTAAATAGTAATATTGTAAAAATGTAATTTTCCATTTGAATATATTTTATAACATAATTAATTCCTGTGATGGCAAAGCTGAATTTTCAGTAGCCACTACCCCAGTCTTCAGTCACGTGACATGCTGATTTGGTGCTCAGTTATAATAATGGTTTTTATTATAATCAATGTTGAATTGATTAACTTCAGTGTTGTTTTTGCTGCTTAATATTTTATGCCTTTTTTCTGTTAAGTAAAAGGTCAAATGAACAACATTTATTTGAAAGAAATCTTCTGTTACATTATTATTACTTTTTTTTTAATGAATTTAATGAATCCTTGCTGAATATAAGTATTCATTTCTTTTTTTTTTTCTTGCCCCAAACATTTGAGTGTATCACCGTTTCCACAAAAATATTAAACAGCACAACTTTTATAATAATCAAGTTTCTTGAGCAGAAAGTTAGCATATTCGAATGATTTCTGAAGGATCATGTGACACTGAAGAGTAATGATGCTGAAAAACAACAACAAATAAATAAAATAAAACAACATGAACCACTAATATTTTACTATATTACTGTTTTTTGATCAAATATATGCAGCTTTGGGGAACATAAGAGACTTCTTTCAAAAACAAACGTAATTATGCTAAACTTTTGACTGGTAGTGTATGTTTAAAACTATTTCTTTAAAATTATTTAAAGATGTTTAAAGATTTGGTGGGCATTTTAGTGGAATGCAATATATTTAGTTGGCCCTTTCAAACAAAGACCGTTGACAGACTTTCGCTTGTTTGACACAGAGGTGCTGACTGGTTTTGTGGGTGGAATGTCTCTCTCTCTCTCTCTCTCTCTCTCCTTGTTTCTCACTTAGTAAGACAGTAATTGAAAGACTGATATCAAAGGGAAAATCTAGGGGAATTTTGCTTGACCAAGAACAATATGGTATCAGGTACGGTACAGCACATTCTCAAATCCTCAAAACACCCCACATTACTTCAGATTTCACTCTACTGAATTTAATAATATACAGCAGGGTCCAAAAGTCTGGAGCACATTGAAAATCTGGGATTTAAAATCTAATTTGAGTACATTTAAAACATTCTGAACAATTTCTTTGTAACAGATTGAGGACATTGCGCTTTCTGGCTCATTAATTACTGGATGTGAAGCTAAAACGTGCTTTTCCCACTCAGTTCATATTCATGGAAATCCCAGGAAGACTCCTGGTTTAAATGGAGATGGATCGCTCTCTGATTATGCCTGTTATGTCTTCAAGTAATGTGTAACAGCCCCAATTTAACAGACATCACTACCAGAGAGAAGAAAGCAGCACCGAGGCCAGCCGTGTGCTTCCAGGACCATCCAAAGCAAATGTTGATCCAAACTTTGGTCCAAGTCAGTGCGTTCTACAGTAGTGCACAAACCCTGAGCTGCTTCCCAGCTTTCATCCCCGGCCAGGTATCTCCAAGGTTCATCGATAAGGCAATGAAACTGTATGTAAATGGAACAACCCGGCGCATGGACTTCTGGCCATTAGTCTTCCCTAAAGCCCCAATGTGACTTTTAATCAACGTCAAACTGGGGGAAAGAGACAGAGGAGAAAGTTTAATGACGGAGATGATATATTTAAAGAGGAACGCAGTAATGCCAGGAAACTATGATAGAATACTACTTTTCAGACCGACGAGATCATTGCAAAATCTCTCTTTATTTCTCTTACAAAGAAAACTATTATAATCAACATACAACAATCAAAAAAGCCAATTTCTTTCACTGTTGTCATGAAAATGTCCCCTTAAACCCTTTTTCTTTCCGTGGATAAAAGAGAACAGGCTTCACAGGGAAGAAAAGCAAGATAATTTAAACACAGATGTGCAAAGGAAACAAAGCATGCAAGAACCAGAGACAAATTTGCTACAAATTGCCCTCAGTTAACCTGTCAGATAAATACTAATTTACAAAAGAAGAAATGAGATAATAATTCAACAAAACTAGGGTGGTGTATTTACCTCCTGTAATATACAACATGGTCTCTGAATGATGTAAACATTTCATATACACTCACAGCTATTTAAATTTATAAGCAGACGCCCTGATTTGAAGCAGTGTCTCCGTCAGGATGACGGAGGAACCAGGAATGTGGAACCGGGCCTTGAAAATGAACCATGACCGGTCCTACCAGAGATGCAATACTGGACCAATGTTCAGGAAAATAAGGACAAAAACACATCCTGCTCAAGCTGAGAGCTTTTGGTTTTTTAATTACTTAAATATGGGCTTTACAAGCCATATTTTATTTAAAGCACTGCTTTGAGGAAAGTTTTCAGTTCTTTTTTGAGGTCTGTATAGTTCCAACTGTAAGGCACTAGAAAAATATAACTCTGGTACACTATTGCAGTTGGGCAAGTCGATCTGTCGATGATGGATAAACTAACGGAATACAATTATGAAGCTAATTTGCACACTTAGAACCTGATAATGAAAAATTGACCATGTACCATCCATGGAAGAAAATTTAGCTACATTACCATTCAAAAGATTGGGGTTGACAAGATTTTCACATGATCCTTCAGGAATCATTCTGATCGCAAGTCGTTTCACTTGGCGGCAATTTCAGTCGTGCAAGTCCGACTTTACATTCTCCAAAGCTGTTTGCCAAGCTCACGAATAAATTTTATATAGGAAATCACCAATGCAATCTATTATAAATTTTGTTTCTAAATGCTCAGATAATGACAAAAAAACTGAAGCAACTGGAGCTTCTAAAGGCAGCTGCCATGCAATGACTTTAGCAATTGGCGATGGGCTCTTTCATTTAGGAGGTGGGACTATTCCGCCATAGCGCGCTTTCTCCCATTCATAGTCATGAGTCTGCCATCTTTGAATACATAATATGCTGATTTGTTGAAACTGTTCTTTTTAATATAAATGTTGGAAACCATGATACATTTCTTTTATCAGAATTTGTTTATAGAATAGAAAGTTCGAAATCAAAATCTTTTGTAGCACTGTAAAAGACTCATTATTGATTGCTGAATAAAAGTATTAATTTATTAAAAAAAATCTTACAGAACCCAAGCTTTGAATGGTAGTGTAAATTTAGCCTATATTAAAAATGCATAGCAAATAAAATAAAAAATACTGGGATTTACTCCAGCTGCACTGTTGGAATGAGTAATATAGTGCTATATGTGTAGTACTCCTCTTTTTTTGGACACATATGAACCACTCCAGTTATCGGGAAAAGAATATGTGTGTACAATATAGCCACTTTTGATGACGCAACATTAAAGCTAAATAAATTATCCCAGCACATGCACGGTACTCAAAGAAAGCTTGATCTCGCACATTGGCAAACACTTTTGAGCATCCATGGCTGTTTCTTTGGTTTAAAGCTTTCAAACAGTGAAAGAGCATTTGGTACCAAGCAATATTTACTGCGTACAAATGTAGTGTACTTAGACACAGAGACCCTATTTCGTTTTAAACGCATTAGACTTAAACATACAACTCTGTGTGATCAATTAAGGCACATAAATTTAAATTACCCTAAATTAGTTGCATTAACTTGAACATAGATGCTTTACAAAAATATTCCCTCTATGACTCAAGTTCCAAATACATTAATCAATCTATGGCTTTATAAGTTACTTTAAATCCTTTTATCAAATACGTATAACTTAAATGCTTAAGTTAAAAAAAAAGCACAAAAAAGAGATTTTGATCAAAAACTGTCATACAGATGTTGTTCAGTGCTTTAAATGATATATTAAAAACATGCCAAGACAAGTAAATAATAACATGATGATAATGAAATACTCGATCCATCTCTATTCCTTCAATTCCAAATTCTCCTGCCTGTGACAACGAATCCCAGAGGTCAAAAAGTCCAGAGCAATGTATTACGACAACAAAGTTCAAAGTAATGTAAAAAATACTTCCCTTTCAACAGGCTCATAAATACTCATGATAGCGAGGGAAAGTAGTTCAGCGAGATAGGATGAACATCCTAGAAAGGTTTGTGCTTTAAAACCATGCCGTTTGTTCCACGCCCCAATCAATACGGCCGCCATACGCCTTCGTCCATTCTACCAGCAGGATTGAGCAGGGTGGGGGAGTTGCTATGACTTCCGTCTCCCTCCACCCCCCCGCCTCCATCAGCCTGGACCGGGAGGTTCGGATTGACCAGGCTGGTTCCTGTGGATGCGCTAGTACACGGCGGCATCATCCGGGTGGGCGATCGGTCCCCTCCTGGAACCATGGAGAACTGGTAGGAGCCAGAGGAGGCGCCGTAGTAGAGATAGGGTGTGCTGCTGCTCTGGAAGGGTCCGCTCTGGTTCTGGGTGGAGCCGGGGTACGGTGGCGGTAGGTAGGTGTGGTAATGCGCGCTGCCGAGAGACATTCCCGTGGTGACCGGGGTGGGTGTGTACGTGAAGGTCGCCGGGTAGTGCATTCTGGGACTGGAAAATCGGCTCTCGGTGAGCGAGGAGAAACCTGGGAACTGACGTTCAAACTGGCCAGGAAAAGGACTCAAATCTGTCGAACCTACAGAAACAAATGTTGGCATTACTTTCGAAGCAGGTTGAAAGGATTGAAATACCATTGAAGACACAAGCGACAATTGAACAACATGACGACACAATAATTGGATAACAATTGAGCACCAAATCAGAATATTACAATGATTTCTAACTAAACATGTGACACAAACGATTAAAGTCAACAGAAATAGTTTTGAATTGTGATAATACTTCACAATTTTACTGTTTTTAATGTATTATATATATACATATATTTATACACACACACACACACACACACATATACATATATACATATATACATACATACACATACATTTAAATGACAGAATGAAGCTATTAAAAACAACCATTAACTTTAAATTACAGACACACGAGGAGAACAGTTTATCGATTAGTTGGTTTAACTTCATTGTGGGTTTTCCTCTTTGTCACAGACGAGTTCATGTGGATGTGTATTCATGTGTGCGGTTTTATGTCTCAGTTCATTTGTGTCTCCAGGCTATTTATATGCCTCTGTATTCTGTGTGCATGTTTAAATTGTTTCTGTGCATACAAAAATGTGCGCGCGCGTGCGTGTGTGTATCTGCATTACTTGGCTGCCGCACATAAAACACAACCAGGATGCATAATCGGTCACACATTTGGAAACATTTAGAGGGGCGCGAAGCAGCATCGTAGCGAGAGAGACAGACGTCTGCACTGTTGTGGGCTCCTGGTATCTTCAGCATTATAAACCCAGGCTAAAACTGTCCATCTGCTCTTCTGTCCTTAACATATTCTTTATTTCCCTCCAAAAATCAGAAACCACTAATGGTGCTATAGCGCTAGTGCCAAAGGGTGAAAGGAACAAAAAGAAACGACCTCGCCTCCCTGGCGCGGAGCTGTTTTCATAAATCACACGGCGTCTTTCTTGTCACCATGTCTGCGCCTGTGGGCCGACTGGGTGGCATGGTTAAATGTGGGCGATTTGCGGAGGCACGGCTTGTCGCTAATGCTAGCAGTGTCTCCTTTCCCCTCTACACCCCAACCTCTTTTTCTTTTATATTTAAAATCGTTGGTTTGAGTGGCTGCCGATAATGGTTCTCTCGCCCCGGGCTATACAGAGAGCCTGTGCTCTGAATAAAAGGCCATATGATAAAAGCAAAAAAAGTTATTTACATTAATTCTCTGGTGCTAGACACCAAAAATCCATAGACGAGATGGCGCTGGTCTTGAAAACAGATGCTATGCCTGTAAAACTAATGATTTGCTCGGCAAGAGTGATTAGTTTCAGGTGAACCAAACAATTATGGGTTATTTACAAGTTTACGTCATGTCTGTCAACATAAGATATGATGTTACCATGCAACATGGTGCAGTGGTTTTATTTTTATTTTTTGCACTTTTATTTGATACAATACAAAAGATAAGCTTCTAACTTTCTAAATTTGACAGCATGTGAACACACATGCTTCGAGATCGATGTAATGCATTATTATTTCCTGAAATTAATCAGACAATTCATACAACTAGTGTTCATCAAATATTAAATATAAAAATAAAAATTTCATTTAAATTTTTTTTTTTTTTTTTTTTTGCATTATGCATTGTGTTTAGGGTTGCAATAGTAGATGTTAGCATAATCTGTTGTCATTTACAGATTTTTTTTATTTCAGGCACTGTCATGCAGCAGAAAAAATGTTAGTTCAAAGTAAATATTAAAGTGTTTTAAAAAATACTTGAATATCAGTTTAATATGTGGAGATTGGAGACAATATGCAAGACATTGGTAGACTGATTTCCCTTAGAAAAAAAATAAACCTGTCTGAAAATGATTATCTTTGCAATTCTGCTTGGTGACAAATGCTTATAGCTAACAATCTGAGTAACAACACAATAACCCAAGTTTAATGTGTGTAAGCTTCGCTGCTAGGTCGCTTATTAAAAACAATAACAAATGTGTAGCTTCATGACACCATGAATGAGCGTGGAATCATGGGAGTTTTCATCTTCACCTCCACAGCCAATGGAAAGTAATCCGATAGGACTCATGTTCATGGATAAGCTAATGTATTTAAGTTTTATTAACGTCACCTGTGCGACACACCGGTCTCGAGGCCCATGAAGGAGGTCTGGAGCTTACAGTATATTATGCTTATAATCGCCGCTGCCAATGCTTTTTTGTTGTTGTTGTTTATCTTTATTTTACGACTAAAGTTACATTTAACGTTTGCTGGTTCCGAGCTCCATCCTCCCTGAACTTGAACTTTGTTACAGTTACGTTTGATAATTTAAATCACATAATTTTATTTCATTCTAATAAAGTAGCTGCGCTGAATTGCTACTCATACATGTCACTTTGTTAAAACTTATTTGACTTTAACTTGGTCAAAATAATCATAGTAAAAATACATCTGAGTGTGTTGAAAGTTATTACTCAACTTGTTGTACATTGCAGTAAGCTAGATCAATATTATAATATCATATTCATAAAAGCTGGATGACTTGTGTTGTTAAATGGCATGCAATTCATTTAAAAAAAAATTGTATGGTTGAGAAAATGCTGCATTACTGTTACTACAAATAAAGCTCTTTCTGATTTTGCTATGTTAGCCACGTGGCGGAATAGTGTGGTCTCTGGTGCAAGGTATGAACATTGCGGTGAATTGCGGTAAATCAAGTCTTTGGTGTTACCATGGATTCTACGAAAGTAAAACCAGACATTGAGGGTAACGTGGATATGGCGTCATTGACATGTGATGCATTGACACTGGTTACAATTGAGGGTTTCTCTGGATTTAAACGTTGTGGGAAAAATTTGGGATAATTGAAGTACATAGGTCAACAAAATATATAACACTGTTCTAATGTTTTTGGATGTTTCAATCCAAAATTCGTACATGAAGGTAACTCTATCGCCCCCTTGAGTACGGTAAGTATATTACCACCACAGCAATACAAACACACACTTGCAGTGTTAAAAGACTAATACTCCTGAAGTGTTTTATATCATCTACAATGAATATTTGCTCTGTTACTCTTACAGTCAAGTGGCGGGAAACATCAAAGAGCCGTGTCCTTATCTGACATCAAAACTATTATTAACAAAAGCTAACATACGCCAGCATCATATGAAAGGATGATATACCTAAATTAATTAAACACGGCAGGCAGATGGCAGACATCCAGAACCTGCCAGCCAGTGCTCAGGTGAGGGAGATTCTTGTTTAATCACTTTAAGCCAATCCAGGTTCTCAGGAATGGCTGAGGGTGTAGTATAGCGGTAAATAAAAGAGAAAGAAAACACTTACCTGGCACTGACTCAAACAGGTGTTTGAAAATGGAAACTTGTCTGTCTACATTTATTCTTTAAAGGGTATATGGGTGTGTTGTAGGGCACACAAGGACAAACTATCTTATGGGGTGCAACTCGGGCACCGAGTGGCCTTCCATTCCACAGGTTCTCTGAGAAGCGTAATGCTATAAAGCAGCTTTATTTGCCCGCCACTGGCCTGTTATTATGTCTTGGTCTGTTATTAACGATATACTACGCAGGATCAAAGCCATGGAAAGAGGAGCAAAGGAAACTCTTTTTCCTTCCCCCGAGTTTTAAAAATACACTCATGGTGCAGTACAATTTTAAAACCGGCTCCGTTTACAAATCTACAGGACCATTACCTAATAAAAATTGAGCGAATATGAGATTGTGTTTCTAACGAATTATGACTCTGAAATTTAAAGCTATGATTTGTTTAAAATGATTGACAGACTATTACAGAAAAATGATAATTTCAGAAAATAGCCCTCTCAAAATGAAGCCACACTTGTTATTTTTTTTTTTTGGTTCATGTGTTTCTCATTAATCTGATTAAACTTTCACCCAACACATTTAGGAGCGAATTTAGCAAATATTTGCAACACATTTGTGTGCATTTCAGTGCAAAAATCTTTTTCACTAAAAAAGGACATAACAATATTGAAATTAAAATATAAACAAAACAAAGGTTAGTTCAAAATATTAATAAAAACTATAACAACAAATAGCAGCATGCCTGCATTACTGTCATTCTTTGCTTATTCTATGCTTATTTTGTATGCAAATGAGGCTCACTGAGATGATGGTTCATTCTCAAATTTACAGCCATTTGTCTGATGAAAGGCCATAAACGTAGTTTAAGAGATTTGAAATGAAAGATTTTTAAATATTTCTTATAAAATGTGTTAAAATATTTAGATTTTTTTAGTAAATGCACCCCTTATTTTTCAAAATGGTGCTTAGTAAAAGATTCCCCAGAAACCCCAAAACTTCTAAGTGTGCAAATCAACATAAAACACGTGCCCACCCCCCTGCCCACTGCAGTGTCAGACGCGAGGGGTAGGGGGCGCACCTGCTGTAGGTCTGAGGCTGGAGGTTACCTGGAAGGCGTCTGGGCACATCGCTGATGGAGGGCAGCCCCGTGGCCCGGCTGGACGAGAGCGGAGTGGTGGAGTGCACTGATGGGGAGGCCATGGGACTCAGGTATGACGGATACGTCTGGTCATATGACCAAGGTGGGGAAGATTGAGCCTGGCGTGGATCTAAAGGTACAAACAGAGAACAGGTCAAAGACAAGACCACAAAATATATGTTTTAAAGAAAGTTAGTGAATAAACAGTTTTGGTTCCCATTGACATGCATTTTAAGGACAAAAAATACAAAGTAAATGAATGGGAAATGAAACGGATTGGTTATCAACATTCTTCACAATATCTTCTTTGTGTTCAGCAGAAGGAAAAAATATGTTCTAACGCTAATTTTGTAATGATTTACTCATCTGCCATAATAATATATTTGCATCTCCTCTGAGGACGCAAAGGAGGCAGTGTCTCCTCAAAAAAAAAACTGGAAGACAAAATATTCTATGTTACAAAAATAAAACTGCAAATATTACAAAATGTGACATTCGAAAAGAGTAAATGACACTCATTTTTATAAAGTAACACTGTCCAACTGCGACAATGGCAGGTGAAGTTACAGCGGTGAGGCTTGCCTCCCCTGATCCCGTTGACTTTTAACAGACCCCCCAAAGAGTGCAGTTAGTTTGATTGGGGGGGGGGGGGTAAATTGAGAGTGAAATGACAATTCCTCCAACACACTGTGATTGGCTATGATTGTTTAGTGCGATAAATTCCCCGTCTTGTTTTCACACGTATTCTCGAATCGTCCTGAATGAAGACTTTGGCATTTATGGAAAGTCAAACAACTCAGCCACTTAGATATTACCACTTTATGTCATGTCAAATCAAACTTGAAATGGCCTGAAAACATGATGGCTGTGGGGGTTTTAGTGAGGTTAGTGAAATTAAAGGAACATCTTCTGTCTGTGTCTGTGGCCAGAGTGTACACGCTTCATAACTGCTGAAAATAAGTTGACTATTAAAAAGAAAAGCTGAACATTAGTTCTCAAATACAAATTATTGTTTAAATTGTTACTACCTTTAGTTAATATTTTGGAATAAATGTAAAATACATAAAAACACTAACTTGATGAAATTTATACCTGGTTTTAACAAACAGAACAGCATATTTAATGTAAATATACAAAATAGAATTGTATTTGGTCTCTCTTTTTATGTAATGTTTATTTAACCAGTAAAATCAAGTGTAACAAGGACATACATTTACATTTGATAACATTTTTTAAAAGACCTCCTCATTTTAAAACACAACTGCTCTCAAACAATCAGGAAATAATCAGTATATCCTGACATTAATTAAACTGAAAATTGAATTGTTTGTATTCCTTGATCTCATATAGAAGCCTTGTGTGCTTAGCAAATACAATATGACTCAACATTTAAATGAATGCACTCAAAAATATTTGTCTGAACTGACATATATCATGCCTCATAATTCAACCTCTCTGTCATGCCAAGTATCAGTTTAAAAGCAGGCATATAATTGCTAAAGTCAACAAGCTAGAGCGCATTCCTTCTCAGATTCAGTCACTTGGCTTGAACATGCAGAGTTTGGAGCAGTACAGTAACAGGACCCAGAGTACAGGACATGCGCTCTCCGAGCAGTAATTAAGGACAGGTGATATCCTGTTCTCTCACAGTGACACAACGCACTGCCCAAGGCTGTCCGCACTCGGTTTCCACTTGTCCATCATGTTGCAGTGTGCGATTTCAGCTTAGATAAACCACTTTGTGCTGAGACAGATAGACACTAACAGTGACACACACCACAGATGCTGAAATGCTTGGGTGGATGAGTCAATATAATTGCTGCAAGTGATGACTTGACTAAAGTAAACAACAATTGTGACTGGCAGGTTAGTGGTGACTCAAAGCATCATTTACATAATTCATGTGGTTTTGTGTGCAGATCATACCAATAAAACAGGAACATAAGAAATATGTATCACATCTGTAATATTAGCATTAGGGTATTATCATTAGGGACATTTAAAACAAACAAAGTAACAAACAAACAAACATATATTTCCTGTATTCCTACGGTTCAATCAGTAGAGCATGCCGCTAGCAATGCATATACCTTGAATTCAACATAAGTTGCTTTGGATGAAAGAATCTGCCAAATGTATAAATGTAAATAATTAAATTTGATATCCATTCATCCATTCTCCAAACCATGGATGGTGTAGCCAGTCCCAGTTTAATTAAATACGTAATATTTAACACACACACACACACACACACACACACACACACACAAACACGGAGACACATGTAGTTTGAATATGTATAGGTTTACACACATACATATACACACACACACACACACACAGGGCTGGGTAGGTTACTTTTAAAATGTATTTTTCTACAGATTACAAAATACATGCTTTAAAAGTAATTTGTAATGTATTTTAGTTTAGTAACTTAATCTAAATACTTTAGAATTCTTTGGAATGCTAATAAGTGTGGAACAAACACAAAAAGGAAAAGATCTCACAATTCCAACTTTTCCCCTCAGAATTGCATGATATAAAGTTGCAATTGCGAATTATAAAGTCAGTCACAATATTGAGAAAAGTTAGAATTATGAAATATACACTCATAATATTGAGAAAATTCAGAATTATGACAGATAAACTCACATACTAAATTCACAATTGCAAGAAAAAAAATGAGTATTGCAAGTTTATATCTCCCAATTCTGACTTTATAACTTGCAATTGTGAGTTTAAATCTCGCAATTCTCAGAAAAAGAAGTCAGAATTGTGAAATGCAAACTCATAATTGTGAGGGGAAAAAAAAACTAATTGTGAGAAAAGGTTGCAGTGACAAGTGAATTATAAAATGACTTTCAAACAATCATCACAAAACATGAAAACATCCCGGTCATGACAGGACAATTAAGTTGACAGTTGGACAATTTTTAAAAAAAATAAATTTAGTCATTTTGTCTTGTTCAGGACAGTAAATACAATTTTTTTTATGATGCCTCTTAAAAGTTTTAAATGTTGGTGCAACTTAACTTTTTCAGACTGTCAGAATCAGAGAATCACCAATTGCTGTTTAAATGACATTAAAATTCAAAGTAATCATTTTGGTAATCTAAAATACTTTTCAGATGTAACTGTAATCTGATTACCACCCATTTAAAATGTAACTATAAGGAAATAGTTACTCAAATTTTGTATTTTAAATACGTAACTAAGTATATATGTGGAAGTCTCAGTACCAAAAAATGTTTATCCCATCATTGCATTCTGTTCGCTCAGACATCACGTCATCAGCTCAATAAGCGTATGCTGCGTTCAAGCCATTTCATAACTGTAATTACGAGATTACAACCTGTGAAGTTCTATCCGGAGCTGTTCACGTCCTCAGACTCTGATTTATGCATTTCTGTGTCAACACCATCAACGCTGAAATGAATCTGCAGCAGTCAGGAGGTACGCGTAAGACCTGAGACATGAGGTAATTTAATGCCGTCTCTCGTCTCGTGACGCTTCGCAGACTCTGCTGTGTGCGCTCGTGTTTTGAAGGAGGCGTGGCATTGGAGACGCTCTGAAGGGAGGGTGGGAGCTCAAGCTAGCTTGATAAGCCTATCCTACCTTTAAATGTGGAGACGGCTGCACCTTTCTGAAAAGAATAGAATACGCAGTGCGTTTCTATTTCATACCTGTTATCTGCGTCTGCCCCTGAGGTGTGAAGGAGTTGGGGCTGCTAAGCGAGGGCCGTGGAGTTTGCGTTGGCACAGTAACCCGCATGGTGGTCTGCCGGATACGCTCCAGTTCACTGAGACGGTCGGAGAAAAGTCCGGCCTTCGGCGAGTCATCCAACTTTGGCCTGTGCCCTGCAATCAACATACTGCCATTAATAAAACTGATGACCACATCGTAACTTGCACTAACATATTTCTGATATGATACACAATAAGCGTGTCACATATTACGGCACTGTTACTCGCACTTCTCCTCACAGGCTGCGTGTAAAATCAAACCTACATCATGTAGTTCAATTCACAAACAAATGATTCTTATGAACGAGTTCTTTTGAATCATTCAAAAAGATTCACAAACTACGGATAAAGATAATTTGAGAAACGAATTAGCCGCATTTGCACTTTCCCTAAATGTATTTGTCCAAAAAGTCCAAATATTTCAGTTATTAAAAGAACAATGTAATGATATTCAATTACCTGTTTATAATTATTGTTATTATTTATGAAAGAAATGACATCAAGTCCAATTTGCTATGTTATGCACCAGCGTCATAACCACCATACACATTGAGGGGGACAAGTTCCCCCCCAATAATTAGAAATGGCCAAATTGTCCCCTCCAATATTTGTTATTCTTGATGTGCTCCATTATGTGACACATTGTTTGTTATTAGGATGACAAAAGTTTTAAAAGTTGAATTTTTAGGCTGGTCTGCCTCAGCGGTGTAACAGCGCTCATCAATGTCAAAATGAGCAAGACGGCCAATCAAATTAAAGAAGGCGGGCCTTACAGCTCACAAAAGATGAGTGTAAATTCCAATGTGATGCTTTAGTTTTAACATTGAAAGAGTGCGTGGATAAACTAACTAAACATTTATTATTTGACAGCTTTTTACAATATTAATAAAAAACAGAAGTAATATCCATTGATGCAAACTACTGAACTTCTTTTACTCTTCTTATTTCCTTAAATCTCTTTTAATCCCTTAAATTCCTTTACATTAAAGACCAATTATTAAAAGGAATTAATTCACTAATCTTTTAAAAAATCTCCCAATGTTCAAGACATGGCCTTGTTATGCACTATACACTGGGTACTTAGTATAAATATTAACTGATAATTCATGGAGAAGATTTCGGAGGAAATATATTTTAATCATAGCAACTTTCTGAACAGTTTCAGCATGTTATTGAATATGTTATTACTACTGCTGTTCATTATTGTTGGTGTGAGCATGTAAGACATGCTGCTGCTGTATAAATAGACACATAAATCCATAACAGATCAAGCCAGGTGGAGCTGGGGGAGGTGGAGGGTTTCAGAAGAACTCTAGCTAGTTCTTGCTTACAGCAAATGCAAGATGTTGAGCAAACAATCTCATTGGCTGCAGGATCAGGAGAGGCCAATCAGCTTGTGCCTTGCAGTAATGAGGTGATTGCTTGCAGACTGCATGTTAAGGAGCAACTCAAAAAAGTTTTTGGTGGGTCTTGATTATATCTCCTAGCATGAATAACCTCGCCAATCTATGATGTATACGTATGGCATAGGTTTAACTATGAGACAGGTGTTCCATTTCCCCTCTTTATAAAGAGCTTTCATTATGCCCCATGGCATTTGAGTCTTTCAAGCCACAATCTACTGTGACTCTGCCATATGGAATCGAACCGAATCTAATTTCATTTCCATAAAAAAAAAAAAAAAAAAAATCAAATATTACATATTGCATGTTCTTAAAATATCATCTATTAATCTGTCCCATCAGGGCGGGGATTTGGCTTTGACAATGAAGTGCTATGCTTGGCATATAATATTCTGTTGGCACACATTAAGCACTCAACCTTCCCAGACAAGACGAAACCCTTATAATATAAGACCGTATGTGCTTCCTTTGTGTAGGATGCATGATGACACTGGCCAGCACCTTTCTAGAGAGCTATAACAGGAGCATTTAAGAGTCTATAGCCTCAAGTCTATTCTCGGCAAATTAGAGGAGGGATAAGACAGCAGCGCGGCTCAATACACAACTAGCCCCTTTTTCCACATTAAAATGGCCCAGTGTCTCCCTCAGACTGCAGCAGTTTTTTCTGAGAAGGCCGTAAAGTAAATATCAAACAGGAGAAAGAGAAAAACTCCTGCTGGAGTTGGCAGCGCTCCAGTTGGCACCGAAAGAACGAGCTACCTCTATATCTTGACTAACCGACCTGAGCCAGGAGAACAAAGAGAAGCAGAAAACACACACAGAAAAGTTTCATAATCAAATCACTAAAGTAATTTGGTATGTCTAGAATATAAAATATGAATGAGTATTTAAAGGTGAAGCGTTTTCAGTTTAAATCTTACAATACTTTCTCCTATCTTAATACACAAAGACAACTCTAAGTAACTATTTAGGGGGGCAATCTTTCATCTCAGCTACTCTAAAAAAATCTGTGCTTAACTGTCAGCACCTTCAAAAATCTGGGATGATGTTATTTCTCTTCATATTCACTGTCTGCAGTGAGTTATTTGAAGTTATTTCACTCTAAATTCTCAACTTACTCTGCCATTTTGGGTGGTGCGGGACTATCTGCACTGCAAAAATATGATTTTTCTAACTCAGTATTGTGTCTCGTTATCTATTACAAATGTCTAAGCAATCTTAAATCAAAATATATTTACCTGAGAAAGATGAATGACTTATGCCTGGTTCAGACTACAAGATTTTAGTCTGATTTTGCTACGATTTGCTTGACGTAGGGTGTTGTGGGGATTTGTACACGACAAAACAGATTCGATTGTTTCAGCTCGTGTAGTGTGCGATAGTGGACGGCAACATGCATGTTTAATTTTTTTGTCCGTCGTCCACGACAAGTTCCATCACGTGTGACACTAACCAACAGTGGCCTTCCTACATGCTTTCAAACATGCCAAAACGAAAGAGAAAAAATGGTATCGTTCCTGTTAGGCGGAATTTACTATGGCGAATATGTTCATGGAATATGTTCATCAATATTCCTGCGTTTAAAATGATTCCTTGAGGGACTAAGTGAAAACAGGTAATTAAAACATATGTAACTCAGTTCTCTTTGCATGAAATCCAAATATCCATGCAATCCAGATACATGTCCACTTTTGGGATTTTCTGACGACAAGCTGCTAAACATGGTTTGTTTACGCTCATGGCACCTTCTGTCAGTCGACAGTCCGTCCTTCTCGATGACAGCACACACGAAGTTAAAGAAGAAACACAATGTGTAGTCTGACATGTTTTAGGAGTTTGAAGATTTCAGGAGTGAAAATCGTATAATCTGACAGTGACTATCGTGACCGACGTTCATTCATTACTTCCATTTGGTTCCTCAAATGGTGCAGAAATGACACATTTCACCTTTAATATCACACACGTCTTCTGCCGAAGCATGAGAAACTATAGAGACACAATAATAAAGTATTTCACCACAACCAAAACATCACAGCTAATGGAAAAATCATTAGCTTGACTCGGCGTGTAACTTCAGGACATTGTTGCATTGCGCTCCGCCTTTGAACTTGCAAGCAATGTGACATATGTAAAAGCTAAAAGCTAGCATAACTCAACCTCCCAGGAAGTGCAGCATTTGAGCAAACCATACCTTTTCACACAAAGCCAATTTGCCTACTATAATTTTTTTGTGACAAGCTGAATCCAGACAGTGATACTGACATAAATCCTGCTGGGGAAATAAAATGGACAAAGATGGGCTTTGTGTGGCTTTATTTCACAGTGATTCATATAAAACACAATGTTCTGTGCTCGAAGAGACAGCCGACTCTAATCGCCAATAAATTTAGAGTGTTCAATGTGTATCCGTACTGGATCTGATCCAGTCTGCAAAAGCCTCCCTGAAGACAGATTTGCAAGGGGTGATATTTACATTTTTGAGAGTCACCGGAGCAGACCACATACAGGTAATGGAGAGATGAATTTGCAAACAATGGGAATTTTCAGCAAGACTTCTGGAATGTTAAGTGGCTTGTTTTTGATTCTGTCCATGGAGAATTTGTAGCCACCTCAGTTTGGATAATGTATCTGGTTACATTTGCTCGCCCAAGAAGTATCTCTCGGGGGTGGGGGCAGCCAAGTGGTTAACAATCTGGGCTGCTAACACAAAGGTTTTAGGTTCAATCCCAATGGTGTGGATAAAATACAAAAACAGGAACGAGTGTTAGAGAGATCACAAGCACCTTTGTACCGTTGAGCTCAACAGCTTTCCTCAGGGTTGCTGACATTGGAAGTCAGTTTTGAATAAAGAACATCTGATAAAATATAGTTCATAATTCAATAATGGTCTCTCCCTCACAATTATGTGAAAAGCTATGACAGTATATCATTTATATTTATTCTTTTTTTGAAGAAAATTGTTGGCCGAAGCTTTGGGCTTGTGGTTAGTGCATGTTGTGTCTGGTTTCCAACACTTCCTGCTTTTGTTTCTTCCTCCTCCTCCCATCAACTCCTGTCCTCTCTGTATTTTTCAATCAATAAAAATGTGAAAATGGAAATGGCTAGGCTTAAAATGACAATTTAGCCCCCGATCAGACGGAACATGCAGTGAGAGGTGCCTTTTTAAAATAGTTTTCTATTGGCAGTGAGCATTTTGGACCATTGTCCAATTAAATGTACGGAGAGGCAGGCCTTCCGTTGTGCTGACGAATGTTTACAGTTGCTTGGACACTCCATGCAAAGATGGAGGAGAAACTGGTTTTGACTGTCGTGGGTTACACAGAGCTGTACGACTTTACAAGCCGCAACTACCACGATGTTTACACCTCTCACCCTTGATCAAGGTCAGAGCGAGTGCCCTTTGTTTGTCCATTTTTTTTAAGCTGCTACCAATATGACAGTTTAACAGCAAACCAAAGAGTGCGACACTGACAGGACAGCTGATTCATTCAGTGGTTGCCTAGCAACAATAAAACCGCAGCGCACTGCTCTTTTTTTCTAAAATCAACCAAAAAAAAAAAAAAAGGCAGCGTGGTGTGTTTTCAGACCTGAAAAGCGTGTTCTGTCTGATCAGTGCCTAAACACTAACGCATGCTTTTGAGATATTAATAGTGGTGCATGATGGAAGAAAATTTGCTGTGAGTAGGGTTGTCAAATGGTACTAAAGAAAAAGTTCTGCAGTGCTGGTAGCACCAGGTATAATCGCTACCTGCTGATAGACGCTGTTTTCTTTTGTGCTCGTTTGAGTGCTTTCTGAGTGTCAAAGGTTTCTATTTACGGCGTGTTTTTACAAGAGTTGAGCATTGTAGCCAATCACATTCATATCTGTTGAGTGTGTAAATGCAATGGCCTATCAGAGGTGCTGCCAGTAGTGCTAGGAAACCGATAGCCGATAGGCTGATAGCCTAGTGGGCAGCATGGTGGCATATAGCGCTTCGGACAGCACGAGTTCTAATCCTGGCTGGTGGACCTTTCCCGATCCCGCTCCCCTCTCTCTCTCCCACCTCACTTCCTGTCCACTTTATGCTATTCTATCATAATAAAGGCAAAAATGTCAAAAATAAATCTTTAAAATAAAAAACGCACAAGGTTTTGTATTGTTCAACGCGAGCCACATGCTCGCAAATCCTTTCATTATAAGCAACAAAATGTAACCCCGATGTAAATAAGAGATTCATTGTACAGCTTTTTTATTATTTTGAGGAGTTTTCATGACAGAATGACAGCCTTGGTCATTATAAAGAGAGGTTCTTCAATTGCCTTCTGTTTATTACCCATTCACATTCTGTTTAGTTTTTCACATGCTGTTAAGTACACTGCAAAGTGTCTGCATTGACAACCGTATTTAAATGCATGATTGAATCGGAACTGTGATGACTGATAGTGATAACCAATGCATGACAAAACGGGACAACATTTTTTAAAGTTCTTAATTCAACAGTTTTTGCTATGTGAGAACCGCAAAATTTTACTGGTATTGGTAAAGGACTACTGAAATTTTGGAAACATGACAACACTACTTGTGAGTCTGAACTAAATCAATCGTATAATAATGTCAAAATTATCCAGGAAAAGCAATGCAGAATACAAAGTTAGAGATATTAATTGACATGTGTGCATTCTTGTGGATTTGTCTTTAACTTGATAATTAGTGGCTGGACCACATATTTCCATGCCTACTTTTTTGGTGCATTTTTCAAAATTGTATTGAGAAATTTCCCTTGCTGAAATTTAGGCTTCATGTAACGTTAAGGATCTCTAAATATCTTAGTGACATACAGTAAAGGAATGAGCACAAGGACATCATCTGAATGAGGAGATGCATTTAAGAGAGCCAGGAAACCAGATGAAATCACTGCTGGAGGGAAAGTCCCAAAAATTCCTGTCATCCCCCAGCCAGAGGAGTGAGATTTTCGATAGCTAGCACTTCCCTGTCCAATCACAGAGCGGAAGCTCTAACACATTCATTCCAGATGTTTAAATGGCCCTGTGGGATGTGGCCCAGTCTCCAGCTGACACAGATCTTATCTCAGGTTGAGAATCACAGAGCAAAGAGAATTATAATGGAGTTATTCCTGTTTTCAGGCTTCCTTTGATGACAGGGGAGTCTGTATGGCCACATCAACTGTTCCAAGAACAATGGATGAAAAAAAATTAAATGAGTGTGAAATATATGATCCGAGGGTTTTTGGACTATTCGAAGAACAGCATGAAAGGCTGTTTGGACAAGGAAATCTCAACAAACACTGATGATCTGATAACGAATTCCAATGGTAATGAGCAATGGACACAGGAACTGATGAATTTAGGCCACAGTCAGTGTCAATTAAACTGTGACTTACAGGGAGATGCAATCAAAATGCTAAATGTCTACTAAATAAATAAAATCTAAAATCAGAAATAAAAATCTATAACATTAATATTTATATTAAAATATATATATATTAACATTATTCTTATATATTATATATTATTATTATATTAATATTTATAATAACTTATTAAAATTCAATAAAAAATAAATGCATATACATCACACACACCCACACACACACACACATATATATATATATATATATTGGAAACCTTAATTCACTATTCAAAAGTATGGGGTAAGTAAGAATTTATAATGTTAAAACAAAATTCTATTTCAAATAAATACTGTTCTTTGAACTTTCTATTCACACATTGTATATCCCGAATGTGTCTGACTGCATCCTGCAACCACAGCCCTACTACAAGTTACGCCCCTCAGCCATTCGCCCCTCCCTCTGGAATCGCTGATGTCACTAGTATCACTCCTCTTCTATTTCACTTTCCTCACTTTTTAAGCGTCACTATTGATAAGGCATACAAATCGTATCACCAAACGCCGTAAGCCATCCGGTTTTATTCAGCGTGATACCTGCCGATACCGACAACGATACGATTTTTAATTCTTGTTTCAGAGTAACTGGTATCAGTAATAAACAAACACAGTACTCAAATTAATATTAACACATTAAATTCTGAAGATTAAATGAATATTACTTAACTTTCTGAATGTTATTAATTCATACAATAATATATTGAACATGGTTTCTTGGTATTTTCTTTACACAAAGCACAAATTCTTTTCATTGACAGGATATATCGGCCCTGAATAACGACCATCAGCCGATAGCGTCAAAATTTGCTTCGACCGATTATTGGCCGATATATCGGTGCATCTCTAGTCAAGTGTAATATTTCATCACAAACAAGAAGGCAAAAATTCCCCAAAACATTTGTCTGAGTATGACGCGTTCCTGGGTCAACATCTTTTTTGTTGATCCTGCAACAATATTCCTGGTCTGAGAATGTAATCAATCATATCCCTACCCCTAAACCTAACCCTACCCTTAAGTTATCCCTAAAAACAGAGGGAAACGATATGTGAAGAACAATAAAGGTTGTAAGCCTTAACTTGGCATAAACTTTAAACTTGTCCCTGAAATCCGATCGGTTGATTGGAATGTTGATCCAGGAACATGCTGCATTTGGTAAAAAACTTTGGTAAATTATTTGGTAAAATGCAGGTTCGTAAAAACAAAATTCGTACATGACATCGCTACCTGTGGGCGAGGCTGCGGCAAATGTCACAAAAACATCTGCTGAACGTCTTTCTAACATTCGACAGGGAATGTTAGAGAGACATCTTACAGATCTTTCACATCGAATTGACGTCCGGACGACGAACATAAGCTAGTTGGGGCGGCCCGGAAATTATGGAAATTCATCACCGGCCGTCATCAACAGGGTTTTTGAGAAAGTCAGCGGAAGAACGGAATAAACTGGAAAAGAAAATCAGAGAAAGAGAGACGGGAAGGCGAAAAAGGAAAGAGGGAGGAAAAAGCCAGGCTGTTGTGGAGTGTTGCCAGGTGTCTGTGTGGTCTTCACATTTCAGCATTTAGGAGGCAAGCCAAGCAGGGAAAGGGTACAGACACACACACACACACACGAGACGCACAAGGCCCTCAGCCCTTTTCAAACCGCAGGCACACTTCTTCATCACCTCCATGCGGATATGAAAGCAGTGTGACTCGGAACAGGGCGCCATCAGTATTTCTCGACTGCTAATGAAGCAGCACTGATGTACGCAGCAACTATCCAAACCAGACGCAAACACGCACAGCCTGAGCCGCGACCTCGGCGGTTGGCACCTTCACACGCAGGCTGAACGGATCGAGTCTGCGGTTCTGCTTTTCTCTCCTTCTCCTCTCTTGTTTTGGTTGGTTTTATGTGAGCAGTTCCCATTGTAAACTTAACTCGCCCCAAAGTGACGCCTCTGCTAAGTGAAACCGACTTCTTTTTACATCCATTGTAAGCTTAAATAATGTCTATCAGTCTTGTGTGGTCTGTTTTGAAAGGAGCGCCTTGTGACGCGCCAAAACTGGCTTTTTTTGACTGTAATATCAGCTGCTGTTATTGCTAAGGCTAAATTATTATCCTCTTTCAACTTGTTGATGTGTGAGATTGTCAAAACAATGAGCCTCATGTGTCAGATTTGGGATTTTAGCTTCAAGCAAATTCGGTTGAAAGGGGATTTTGAGCAGATTTACTTGCGGTCTCTGTGACTTCTAACAGTCGTGCCGTTTGACTGCTGCGGAAAGACAAAGATGCATAGAGCACTTCCCATAGGTGTTACACAGAGTGACAGTCTAACACTGAATCCATAATTACACAGGTATGTTAGTTTAACCAACTCCACCCCAACTATTAGGTCAAATGACGCTTAATGAGTGCTATTAGACACACACACACACACACACACACACACACACACACACAGTTGTGTTTTTGTGTTTTGTGGGGACTTTCCATTGTTACCACTCGATTGATTGATTGATTGATAATGGTTTTATACTGTACAAACTGTACATTCTGTCCCCCTACACTACCCTTAACCCTAAACCTACCCATCACAGAAAACAGTCTGTATCATTTATAAGCTTGTTGACCAATAAAAGGTCCCCACAATGTCAAGATTTACTGGTTTTACTTACGTTGTGGGGACATTTGGTCCCCACAATCTATGGAATATCCGTCCACACACACACGGGTTTGTTTTGCTATCGTAGTGAGGACATTGCATAGACTTCCACTGATTTTATGTCATGTCACGGACATTTTCAATCACCTAACCCAAGCCATACTCCTAAACCTACCCATCACAGAAACATGTGACCATCACTAGATTTAAATAAAAACCTTTTTTTTGGCTGAGATAAAACTAGTGAGGACCAGTCAATGTCCTCAGTAGTGGGTTGTCAAAGTATTTCACAATATAATTGAGGACATTTGGTCCTCACAAGTGTAGTCAAAACAAGTACAGACACACACACACACACACACACACACTGTATATTCTATCCCCTCCCCCAAACCTACTTATCACAGAATACTTTCTACATTTTTACATTTTCAAAAAAACATCACTTAGTATGATTTATAAGCTGTTTTCCTCATGGGGAACAAATAATTTCCCCACAAGCACAAGGAATTTTCTTCTAGAGCCAGGAACTAACAACATCAACGCCATGGGTTTGATTCTGAGGGAACAGACGTTTCATATGGCAAATGATAGAAAAGCACATTGTATTACAAACATACACATTATATTGCATTGTTGGATTTATTAAGGCATAGCTTAAAGTAACCAATAAAAAACAATAACTGTTTTTAAGTAACATGTCATTTGACCCCCTATTTTTCATGGAGTCACCCGTACGAGGAACACGCTGCTTCTGAAATCACACTATTTATGTACATTTCTTATTTATTGGCTCTGCTGATAAGTTAAATAAATATTATAAATATATAAAAATATAAAATATAATTTAGAATATAAAAAATATGACATGAACATTTTCTTTTTACTCATCAAAAAATACTGAAAAACAAAAATAATAAGCATCAACAACTGTTTCAACATTGATAATCATAAAAAAATATTTCTTGAGCAGTAAATCTGAATGATTTCTGAAGGATCATGTGACACTGAAGACTGGAGTAATGATGTTGAAAATTCAGCTTTGTATCACACGAATAAATTACATTTTAAAACATATTAAAATAGAAAACAGTTATTTAAATTGTAATAATATTTCTATTTTTACTGTATTTTTTATTTTATTTTTTTTTTAAATATAAAATATGCAGCCATGGTGAGTAGAAGAGACTTCTTTCAAAAAAATAAAAAAATCTTACCAAGCCCAAACTTTTGAACAAAAGTGTATATGTAAAAACATTTTTTATTTTTTATTAATGGAGTTATTTTGTGTTTAAAAATGTAATAGGAACAAATAAAGTGTCCAGCAAATTAATATATGTTGAAACAACCACCTTGCATCTTTAAAAAAAAAAAAAAAAAAGATTCTGTTCTTTGTGGTTGTCAGCAACATTGTTTCTTCCATTCAGATTTTCGTCAGTTTACAGAACAGCAACAAGTAGCTGTGACATATCCATGACTCTCATTCTTGCAATAACTTTAAACTAACAAAAAGGTCTCGCCATAATTTGATTCAAATGTTAAGACAACAGGCCAGCACAGTTATGATACAACTGCAATAAAAAACAGGTGTATATACTGGCTGAGAGAAAAACCCATGTGTGAGCCAATCAAGAAGCAAACTCACTGAGAGACGTCTGTCACAGAGAAATACTCAACGCTCTCATTGTCTTGTGCTTTTCTGCCCCTATTGATTCACAGTTCATATGGCACCCATCAAGATCTATTAAATACACAAACACATTAATACACTTCCTGTACTGGATATCAGCCTCAGAATGAGGCCTGTGTGGCGGACGAGGAAAAACACGACCCAAACGAACATTACAGCCACCTGCACTGGACATAATGAGGATATTTTGACTGAAATAATAATAATTTTATGTACAAAAACATGTTACAGTTATTTCTATGATTCTCAAAAAATATAAACACACAGAGATGTTCCATCAAGACATTCTGACAGCACACTGTAGGCATTGTCTGAACGTGCGAGACGGGCCTCTTCCCAAATTACCTGCTCATTAACACCAATTTGAGGTTTAATGAGGCAGAATTGTAAATGGGGCGTTCTTCGATAAAATCAGTGCGGAGTGAGAAATGTGAAATTATTAAGAGGGCACATGTGATTAGTCCCATTAGGATCGCATGGACATCTGCACATGCTCAGAGTGCAGGTGATGTCTGAGTCTGTTCATTAATTCCTGGGTTCGTTTATTTCCCTCCTGTCTCTGCTTAATTGACCCTCCGCAAACAGTTTGATTGACAGGTGATCCGACCTATCATAACCCAAATCCGCTATTTTATCCGAGAAAAGCAGTCAGGGGAGTTAGTAGATTAACGTTGGTGAACTTGAACTTGAAAAATTGTGTGGTACTCACGTCTTTCCGCGCTTGAAACAACATTCCTTCTGATGTTCATTCATGTTTATTTGATGCTATAAATGAACTAGTTTGAAGAGACGATCGGTTCACGAGCCGCTTGAAGGAGCTACAGCGATCTGTCACACATTAAAGAGACACTTTTTTTTGTTTTTTCATACGTTGTCAGTGTCCTCTTTGCTCCGTGATGCATTTTTCACTGCCTGAGAACATGATGTGTGGCGTGACAGCGTATGGCTTGTCAGACATAGCAACAGTAACTAAAGGGGGCGGGGCTTTGCGAAGGGTTAGACATCAAAAGTAGAAAAAAATCGGTCAAAAATGCACATTTACGGACAAACTGGCCACCAACCTCAAATTTCAGACAACATATTTATTTTTTAACTGTCATGGAATGGCACGCAAAGGATTGTGGGATATCAGAGGCAGTGAAGGATACATCTATACTGCCTTCAGATGAAAGTATCTCAGTAGACAGGATGTGACCAGATCATAGAGTGATGCAGGTATGACGAAGACTGATTCGCTGTTGTTTCCTTCAAGATTTTCCTATGGGGTTTATAATGGGATTTTCAACATATGAGTAAAATAAAGCCTGCGGTAAACATAACTTGACAATACTTTGAAGTTTTGTTCTACAAGTACACAGCACACACACCAAACTGTCTTATCAACAGGTAGTTACTAATTAAAAGTGTACAGTATGTTTTCAAAAATGAACATTAATGTTTCAAAATTTGTAGATACTTTCTCTATGGCTGTGTGGAGGGCCACTCGGCAATTTTGACATCTATACCATGAGGAAAAACTGCCTTATACATCATTTTAATATTATTTCATAATAATTTGGCAGCAGGTATATTAAGCTGCTGTCACTTTAAGACCTGACGCACACATCCATATTATTTTACCCATGCATTCTCTTTCTCAATACTTGCCAAGACCGGAATTTTGACATTATTATCTGTGTATTTAGTACTGAGAGGCGGATTTATGTGTGCGCACACACTTTGTGTGTGAGCACAAAATCAATGGGACTGAGTAAATTTATGAGCAATATGTTCAATCCCATGCCGAAATTCAAGCCCTGTAACACCGATAATATTTATCCGGAGCAAATGAAACGAGGGAGGGGAGGCGGGTTTGTGTGTCAACTCACTGTCAGAGAGATGAGAGAGCGAGAAAGAGCTGGTATCTGGTATCTATTTTGTGGAAAATCAAAATGGTTTGTCTACCACAGGCTTTATTTTACACATAAAATTTAAAATCCTATGAGAAAATCTCAAAGAAACTAGTGGCGAATTAGACTTCCAGGTTCTGTCATCATACCAACACCATCACTGGGTTCGGACGTGCCTTGTTGCCTTTCTACCTCCGTATGCTGCCTGTGCAAGCTGTATTCAGCTTTTAGATGCAGCCACTGTCCTCAGAAAAATATGGCATATTCCCCAGTTTTCTTTTTTTTTTAAAGAAAAAAAGGTACAAAAGGTCACAGCTACATGTAGCTCACTGTTAGTCACATGACCTCGTCACATTGCACGGTCCGTTACTCTATGTTAAAAATTGTGGCAGGCAGGTCCAGTGTATCCCATTTTGGGACAGTTAAAAAATGCATAAGTATATCAGTTGATAAAATAGACATAACTTAAATAACATCACAAATTAACACTTTTGGTTCCGTAAACACTGTGTAGAATTTTTGTAAATGAGGCTGTCACTACCTGCATTTCAAGAGTTAATTTCGTTTTAAAATGCGGCTTTCACTCCCATAATTTACTGAACTGTAAGCGTACAGAACAGGATTAAAAAGTTAGTTCACCCAAAAATTAAAATGATCTCATCATATCCTGGCTCTTCCAAGCTTTATAATGGCACCTGAGATTTTGAAGCCCAAAAAGTGCATTCATCCATCATAAAAGTAATCCATACGACTACAGGGGGTTAATAAAGGCCTCCCGAAGCGAAGCTATGCGTTTTTGTAAGAAAAATGGACATCTGTAACTTTCTAAATTGTAATCACTGGCTTCCGGTAACGGCCGTACGTGAGTCTAGTTCCAGCAGAAGAGTGACCATTCTGAATTAAATATACGTAACATATATGTATACGTAAAATAATGTATATATAAAATAATTTAAAAATATTAAGAAGTATACAGATAATATATACATACATATATAAATGAAACCTTAAAACTGTAGAATGTGAAATATTTTGGTCTATCAGAGACATGATATTCTTAATTGCAATCTGGCACCATATTGTAAGCCGAGACAGCTTTATAATATCAGATCAGTACTACACAAAAAGCCAGCTGTAAAAGACCTCCGGTACACCGACCCTTTCATCTGTTCATACGCACAATAACACGGCCTGCAAGCCTTTCAAAAACTTCACTTATAGATAAGGCAGAAATAGAGGAAGTCTTCAACATCAAAGACGAGGCCTGTAGTTGCTAGAGGCCATTGTAATACAATGAAGAATCAAGACCATATACAGCCGTTGTGTCTAAGTGCCTCTAAATACTAGTACCATATGTGTTCATTGAGAATAGTCTGAAAGTCAGAGAGAAAAAGAGAGGCAGAAATGTTGTTAGGGATGTGATAGGGTTGATTTCTAAGCCAAGACGAAAGTATATATTTTTCATAATAAAGTAAAACAGCTGCTTGCCAGACCATTTGGCACTGACAGATGTAGTAGATTTTTTTTCTCTGTTTTATAAGTGCCATTAAAACAAGCTGATGCAAGCACAATGTTACCGTGGTAGAACCTCTGTGCTGACACTAACCTAACGCTCAGACAGACAGCTGATTAAGATAACACTGACAGACCAGCCGGCTCAACTTTTGAAACAAGCGTGAATTGAACTTAAAACGGTTCATTTTGCTGCTTTTATTGGGCACAATTCATTGCGGTGTTTCTCATAGGAGTTTATGTTGGAGGAAAAAAAAATATATTTTATATAAAATATACCAATAAAATATCCCCAAAAATACTAACAATATTCCAAATAAAATACTTTTGCATGTTTTAAGACAAAAACTTTCAAATGTAAACATTATTCATATTTTCATATTATTAAAAGAATATTTAAATGTTAATCTAAACATTAATATTTATATAAAAGGATTAAATATTTTAAAATATATGTAATCTTCAAATATTAAATAATATATAGTTATTTTTTGGTCTGTGAAATCTTCATATATATATATATATATATATATATATATATATATATATATATATATATATATATATATATATATATATATATATATAATTTTTTTTTGAAGATTACAGAGACCAAAAAATGACAATAACTGAAAAAATCCACTTATGAAGAATAGTAATACCTGTTTTATAATTTCATATTAATATATAATTATATAAAAATATATTTTATTTTTAAATAAAATAATAATAATAATACCAATTTTGATACGTTTAATATAAAACAGGCACAAGGCACAAAAATCACAAGACTCTAAATGTTGTGTATATGTATATTTAACTATATGTCACATGTCATGTAAACGACTAGTCAGAATAGACTGATCTCAATTTCACTAACCTACTTTTAGCTTTCTAAAAGTACACATCACAGTAATAACTCTAGGACACGATCATCAGCAGTAAGTTAGACTAACGATTCAGTGAGGAAGTGAGTTGTCTGACTGATTCAGTCCAACGACTCCAGAGTTTGATTAAAAATGATTCACCAACTGTGGAACAAATAATTCATAAAAAAAAAACCAAATCTAGACATTCATTCATGAACGCAAGTTTTTCCTCTCTCGTCACATATAACTTTGCAGAATTATTCCACTGAATATCCCTTTTCTCTCAGAAATTATAGTACATAAATCCAATGAATTAAGCATTAGTCACAGAAGGGATTGAGGTACTTTTTCATATTTTTAAACATAAAACTGAAAAATCATAAGCGATCCTGAAACCAAGTCTCCGAAGCAAAATTGAAGTCATCAATCTGTCTACCCTGAGAGAATTTCTCCAGCAATGATTTCATGACAAATTGATTGAGGCAGAAATCAAAAAATAAATAAATCAATCACTAACACATGCACCGAATGACCGCAAGCCTTTGATGAGGTGCGATTGCGGCCCAACGGAGAGGTGAACGTGATGACAGGCCTCATGGATGTGGTTAGTCACAGCCGTATGTAATATAAGGTGTACTCACTCCTGGGCTCCCGCGGTCCGTCCACCGTGACCTTAATGGCTCTGTGGTAAGTGGCCACTTGCGGTGGGTTTGTGAATACTGTAATCGTCAGGGTGAAGCTCTTCCCTGTGCAAACACAGAAACATTTAAAGGCTTTACTCAGTGTCACAGCCAGACTGAGCTTATAATTCAGGGCATATTTAAAGATTTCACCATTAGCCATAACTACTTTTTTTTTGGTGTATTTTAATACTCTCACAAAGGAGATCATAAACAGGACAGTGGGCTGCTGGGAAATTGTGCAACGCTACACTGTGGCATCATCTGCAATCTAGACAGCTCGCTTCCCTAAACACTGTTTCCAGACAATTTGTGCTCTCTGGCGGTTTAACACGGGGGAACACGGTATTAACGTGACGCTCCAATGGTTCCTACTCATGAATGCCCCTGGTTTGCTGGGGAGACAGGAAGTAGTGGGTGGAATACTTTGGCAACGCCGGGAAACAGCTGGCAAGACGCGTGGAATCTCAGCACCACACAGAAGCACAGATGTGCTGACACTGATTTCGTAAGACTTGTGATCGTAAAATATAATTAAATACGACCAAATGGCTCTCATAATGTAAAAATAATTTGAACATATTGGTAATACAATATATGGCATGTCATCTTGCCCTGGAATATTCTGAAAATCAAATAAATCTCAAGTGTCAAAAATCATGAAGCTTTATCAAGGAGCCAAAAAGTTCCTGTCGCTATTTAATTCTTGCGTGTAACTCTTCACTTTTCCCCACGCAGAGACAACAATAAAGCAGTTATTAGGAGGTTGGTCTGTCTCAAAAAAAAAATTTCAATTGGCCTCAACCAAAGTTTGGGGGCGTGGCTATCTGTTTGACTGGATCCGGAAGCATTTTTTCCATTTATTTCTCCCATATGGATTTGATAAAAAAGTTTTTGTTAAATCATTTTAAGCCATGAACCAAGCCAACCAGCTATGAGGTGAATCGTAACATTACAAAGGAAGTTTGTTTCCACCGCTGAATAAATCAATTAAAAAGGTAATTGCCACTTTTTATAACTCACAATTCTAAATTTTTTTCTCACAACTGCGTGATATAATGTCCAATTGTGAGGGAAAAAAGACTGACTGACTGAGTTTATATCTCACAATTCTGACTTTATAACTTGAAATTCTGACTTTATATATCGCAATTCTGAGAAAAAAATATCATTCTGAGATACAAACCTGCAATTGCAAGACAAAAAGTCAGAATTGTGAGATAAAAAGTCACAATGACCTTTTTTTTATTTTATTTCATGGTGGAAACAAGATTCCATACATTACAAACTTCAATTTTAAAAGCAAAAAAACGTATTTTAAAAAATCAGAAAAAAAAAATACAAAAGGTACAAGACTACAATCCCATGAAGCATTGCGAACAGCATAACCAAATTAAAAATGGTAGAGAAATACGAATCTACTCATTTAAAAATGTTAAATAAGTCTCCATACTCCCTCAAAATACTTAAACATTTGTGTGTATGTATATATATATATATATATATATATATAAGTATGGAGACTTATTTACATCATTCACGGGAGAGTAGGTGGAGCTAGGAGCTCTTTTGGCGCGTCTTGCTTGTGGCGACTCTCTGATTGGTGTAATTTTCCGTATAGCATCATGGCTAATGTAGTTTTTCACCACAAATTCCACTGTTAAACACGATTATTTTAAAAGCAAGTTGATGGCTTCAACAGAAACAAATACCACTGATTAACAACCTCATAGCTCACGGTAGGGTCGGTTTATAAATTACCGTTAGAAATCTATTTCCCTACGGAGAAAACAATTGGAGTTTTTATTTCTCAAACCCTCTATATGGCAGACCATGAAGAGTTTAAAGGGAAGAATAGTTTTTTTCTTTAATTTCGTGCAGTGACTCTAAAAATAATCTGAGCAATATGCAAAATTATCCAACACACAAACGACTGTTACAGGCACCCAAGTTGCCGTCGATGGAACGAGAAACCTTAGTGCAGAACGCACACAGACCTGTAATTTAATGAGTGCATTCTTACCGCCAATGCGCTGATGTGGTTTCACAACGGTGTTGGCTCGTAACTGATAGCTCAGTACACAGACTGACTATAATTATTCTAAGAATGTCATGTGTCCCGGTGTGACCGCGTGCCTCCGTTACCAAATCTCCCTGGAGGATTTCTTCACATGACATTGTGCAAGTGTAGATAAACACAAAATGATTACTCTTAAACACATGGTGTGACAATATGATCTGGAATATGGTGAACTTAAAACCAGATTATGCAAAATACTTGAATTTTGTACATAATTATAAACTGGCCCTACATATCAATTGTGTCCGGTAATTAATTAAAAAACATTATTTTAATGAGAATTGGACAGTGAAGGAAAGCCTTGGTGTCCGATATCCTTGC
Source organism: Opsariichthys bidens (assembly GCA_037194245.1). Taxonomy (NCBI): domain Eukaryota; kingdom Metazoa; phylum Chordata; class Actinopteri; order Cypriniformes; family Xenocyprididae; genus Opsariichthys; species Opsariichthys bidens. The sequence goes on from CM074282.1 coordinate 29,634,053, forward strand.
GATCTCCTTCTATACGGTTTAATTAAACGGATGATTTGTTCACTTTTGTTTTGGTTATTTCATGATTTGATAGCAAGCAATATTCTAACATGAAAGCAGTAATAATAAAAAAAGGTGTGGCCAAGCTTTGAGTGACAGCTCATTTTTGATTTTCTGCACGAATGCAAACCACCTTGGATATAAATACATTCCCAATGAAAGCTGCGTGATTAAATCATTTAGGCAATCACAAAACCCTTTAAATATTTCTCATCAAGTGGACTGACCTCTTCCGCTTCGGCCCACAAAGCGCAGGTCGTTGAAGCGGGCCACCTGGTTCTTCATAACTCCCGAGGCATTCCTGAGCTCAGCTGAATAATTCTCATCATTCCCAGCCATCACGGTGACCACCGTCCCATCAGCAACCTCTCCCAAGGCCACCACCTGTGGACAGAACAATGATGCAATGCTTTAAACAGTGCACGTGCAGCTTCAGACAAGACGATCCTGCGGCTTCTGATCATTACTTAATAGCAGGATTTCATGCAAACAATTAAACGTCTGTTTGTATTCATGCAGATTTAACATATTTTAAAAATAAAGAATTACAATGCATGGTGTTTCACTGTAAAAAAAAACATTTTTTTCTTTTGTCAAATCAACTTAATGTGGTTCTGTTGATTAAATCAATCGCCTTCATTGTATTAACTCAAATTTTTAATTTCAATGAACTCAACATTTTAAGGCAAGCAGGTAACTTGCTTTTTTTAAGTTAATGCAGCATTTTTTTAAATATGATTTATTCAAACAATTTGTGTCTATGCTGTGTTTGTGTGACCATCGATCATCATCGTTATTAAACACTGCATTTATCAGTACATGAGTCAGCATATTGCACCTAAAGCGCTATATTTGCATATGAGCTTGGAATTCTGTTTCATCATTACTAAGCTACTAATCTGGCAATTACCTAATAGCTAACCACACCTGCACAGGCCTGACCATAAACATGAGCCAAGATGATTCTGCCACAGGCCAGAATTGCACATCAAACAGTGAATAATGCCAGAGCAATGTCATTATTTTTTATTAAATGAAGCTTTGTTCCCATACTCTGCTATTAAGAAGGGAAAAAATGCTGTTCACACACTCTTACTAGAGTATAAATAGTACAAAGGCACAATTCAGTCGACTGACAGTAATCATCCATGACAAATTGACAAAATAGACACATTCACCAAAACTGACTGAAATTAATTCAATCATATGAAGTACTTTTTGTATAAATGAAAGCCTTAGGGATTGCAAAGAAATGAGTATTCAAATTAATAATAACCATGGTTATGCTGCACTTAGAAATATTTTGATACATAATGCGGTTTAAATATATTTGATGAAATACACTACTGTAATTCTGTTCCCATTCCTCAGTGCAGTCAGAAGTGTTAAAACGTGGAAAATCTGACATGCTCAAGATTCACATTTTTACTCGACAAACTCAATAATCGCCCATTATATATAAGATGTCTCTCTAAAAAATTATCTACTAGACATAATGACTAACGCATTTTACAAAACGGATGTGTAAAGACAAGTTCTTACCTTAAACGCAACCGGTAGGGTTTTATTACACCTCCAATGAGAAGGCAAAACCGAGCAGAGAAAGTTTGGACTGTCGGTCCGAACTAGCTCGGCGGGATGATCGGCGATGATCTCGGCCATGGAGCGGTTCTCTTGCGCGCGGAGTCTTGGCACCACCGCGCTGTCCTGCTGCTGTTGCTGCTGTCCTGCGCTCGGGTTCACATCATTCATCTTCACCGACACCGGCGGACTGAACCTCCGGCCGGCGCTGGGATCTACGGGAATGCGCATCACAACAGTCTAAATTAGCCGAAGACTACCGTGTGTCCTCTGTTTGCGTATATGGAGCGCCGTCAGTCCCTCTCCGTGCGCTCAGCGCTGCAGTCTGATGAGTTTGGGAAGTGCTGCGGGTTACACACACTCAACCAGACTTCAATTGGCGCTTTGCGCGCACTCGTCATACGTTTCCTGTATTAAAAGGCTCTTAATTCCGCGCCACAAGGTGAATGGGCACGATTTGATCGGGTCTCGGAAAAAGTTTTAAGACTGTTTGAATCGTATCATAGCGGATTAGACTAATTATCTAAAAGAATATAACAGAAAACGTGGGTGTTAGCCGCGTCACCAGAGCGCGCGATCACGCAATCGCTTTCAGTCCTGATAAAGACGCGCAGACAGTCGGATTTCAGCAATATCTGTAAACTAAGCGTATAATATAAGGAGGTGTTTTGTCTCTGGTGTGTAGGAATCAGTGAAGTTCTCTCTCCCCGGAGAGCGCAGGATCAAATTAAGCTTTGGGGATGAAAAGATCCCAGGAGGCGAAATGTTTGTTGCTTCCAATGCGGTTGGTCTTTGAAGACTGGGATTTCTCTTTTTTGTGGTTCATATAGTTCCAGCATCATGCAATCATTAGTGTGATGCCACTCAAACACAATTTCATCTGAAGTCAACTCAACAGTACAGTGAAAGATTAAAACTGCTATTATCACTTCTGTCTGAATGGAAATTGTCCCTGTGGATCCTGAATAGATTCAATTACTGCATTGTGAAAATTGCAGATCATTTTCATGTTTTTTATGCAATCCCTCATTATTAAATTAGACTAGGTACTTTTATGCACAATGGCAATGAATGTGCGTGCAAAAAACTAATAACCAAACAAAGAACTGCACAATATTGAGTTTTTTCAGACTATCTTAGGCCAATCTTAAATTTTCAAATGTTGATTATGTTTAGAATTCAGAAAGTATTCATTTCACTTTCTGTATCTGTATTAGTCAGTATCTGCAGTCACATGCCTTTATAAAGGCACATCATTTAATAAACATATGTAACATTTTCACTATTACAGTTCTTGGAAAAACTCAACCTTTTGTGACAATATGCCCCAATATTGTCACAATAGAACTTGGCATTAAAATTCTAGGCTTTTCCCAGCAAAATGTAACAATAAAACATTTAATTTAACAGTAAAAATGAACATAACATTTCAAATGATTGTTTTGGCTACATGTGACATCTTATAAAAAAGAATAATCCCATCCAAAAAGAACAGCAATTAATTAAAGAAACTTAACTGGAGTTTAACTGAAAACTTCTCATCTCTCAGTCTGAGAACGTTCGACTCACAGAGCAACATGATGGGATAATTCGAGTGAGCCATAATGACAGAATATTTTCGGAATCATATTATACACTTTCTACACACACTTCTACCCCATGAAGCGCAGACTAAACAGGCTGCAATTTTAACACCCTTTGAGCAAAGTTTCTTCTGAACAGAGCCTCCATACACAGCCTTCCACATTCATCTAATAACTCCATCTCTCCATCTCTCAGTGATACTGTAGATGGCAATCTCTCCCTCTGACTCAACAGGCTCAAGGATTATGATTAACCCAAGTCACACGTGTTGCAATGTTTCACACATTTAAAAAAATCATTGGAAAAATAGGTCCGTAATTTTGATGGGAACACAGACACAGCCAATAAACAAAATAGGATATAAACAAAGCGTCTAATTATTCTAGACGGAACCGTGCAAGAGAAATCAAACCGCTTCAATCAGTGACAGCCGTCAATCAACATTTTGCCGAATGTTTATCTTGGGACCTCCTTCGGCTTTAACGTTTAACCCAATATTTCAGTAATAGGGAAAAGCATATGCTTTAAACATGTTCTTGAATAGGATAATGAAAGAACACGAAGAACAAGCAAGACATTTAAAACTGAGACGTTGCCTTGAAAAATCAACAAAGCAACCAAAAGCAAGTGCAACCGAACAAAATCAAAAGTGATTATGCTCGTTTAGGAATACAGATTCATAACTACAGCTAGAAAACAGGGTGAAGTAGCTTGGTATTGCTCACATCTACTGTCTGAAAGTCTTGCAGGGTGGCATGAGTGGGGGTGGCGATGGTCTCTCGGGTACGTTGTGAGTCTCTTGTATGTGGGAGGGATAGAAAAAGCTTCAGGAAGCACTGACATGCAGCTGGCACGTCGTTAAAGAGAGAAAAAATTGTTTGAGTTATACTAGTTGCGATTGAATTACATGCCTCTCCGTTTGCCCCGAGCACCGAAAATGTGTTCAAGATTGGCCAACGTTATTAAAGGTCAATTTTCAATTCCTAAAAAGATAAATCAGAGTTGATTTAATTGAATTCACAAATGCATTAAAAACACCCTGTGTATTATTCCAACAGCTCGCCTGATTTTTGTTCAAAACTCAATCGCTGATTTGTTTGGGAAATAAAATCAATCTTAATGAAAAATGATTTATGTTAATAATTCCGCGCAGATGGATTCCAAACAGTCCCCGCATATGAGATTTGTGGCTATCAATGAAACAATGATGCAAATAAAACTTAATAAGAGAAATAAAGCAACTGTCGACATGTCCAAACAGAGAGGCGTGTTAAATCATATACACAGCGAGATATCAAAGAGCATTCATCACATCTGAATCCACTTTGCCGGTACAGTATGGCTGCCATCTGCCAGCAATATCAGCGTGGAGCGAACGCACGTGATTCGAGTGGCTCAGTGTGCCTCGAGAGCTCTGCCCACTTCTTTTCGGGCGTCTCGTTTGATCTCCTAATGAGCCAAAAGGAGCCCACACAGCTGGCTATGATGTGCTACAAAGATGAGGGGTTAGAAGGCATCCACCGAGCAAGAACCTGGGATTACCACGCGCGCGCTATCCCGAGCTGCTCGTCACCAGACACTCGCGCTGGATTCGAACCAGCTCAAACGCTGATGATGTGATAAGCCGGACGTAACCGAACCCTTATCTGCTGATGTCGTGATACGCCGAGCTGACAGCGTAATCCAGCGCGGGCAGCTCATCAGAAACGGCTGTAAGAGGCCGGTTTCAACACAACCAGACAAGTAGTCATACAAAAAAATCCGGCAGCAACACTTGCCCCCCTCACGGCGAATTATAAGTGATGACACGGGACAAAGAAACCATTGTTGACTGGTAATGTAAACACGAAGAGACACTGAGCTCCAGGGCTTTAATGATATCCAAATGACTCCAATTCAGATTCATACAGCCCTGGGATTATGTAACGTGCTACATGAGTGTTTTTCTCCGCTTCTTTCTCGTCCTGCATTCTTTCGACGGTTGAGAGGAAAAGTACAGCCACTTAAGTCCCTGGATCAGGGCTTCATTTCACAGTGGTGCATTTTTTGAGACACTTAATTATGGCTTTATGTGGGGAGCAATTTGATGGGGCTATGGAGGCTTCCAATTTTAAATAGTTACTTTCCATCCTTGGCACGCTTCACGAGAACATACGCGCGCTAGCGGGACGGAGATGATTCCTACGCAGAATTCGTGGCCTTACCTCATCAGGAAGACCTTCACAACATCCTTTCAACCCCCAGATTTAATCTGAGCCTATAATTGCCATTTTGTCATTGACTGGTCAGTGACATCATCACTGCAGACGAGATCTTCAGTACTTTGAGTTGCCAGCACAAGAACTTGCTCCGAGAGCAAATTGGACCCGTGTTATGGTCACGAAATTCAGGAACACGATGGTTTTTTTGGACGTGCGCTGTGTTCGTTATGGAAAGTGGAGTGGGGGGGCCTGTGGTGGTGGTGGTGATGGAGAAGTGGGGGCTGGCTTTGGGTTTGGGGGTGGGATGGGGGGGGGGGGGGGTAGCAGGCTACAAAGACAATTTCCTTTTTGCTCTCATTGGCATGACTGTCTGCCGCCTCTAGCCTTCATGGAGGTCCTTAATTGAGATCACTTGTACATAAAAATAGGAACAGAAAAGGAACTTTTGCGGCTTGTGTGGGGGAAAAGCGGAATAAATGGCTGGTAATATGTGACGAAGGCTCACTTTAAAATACCCCTAACACTCAAGTCAAGTACAAGAGACTGAGGGTCATTGCCATGGCGACAGTTCAGAGATTTATTATCCTCCCTGACTTCAAGCAAGCATGTGACTAGTCGTGTATCAGTTCCCCGCGTCAGTGAATTGTGTGTTGAGGAACGTGTCACACTGATATCCCAATAAGGCTTACCTTTAAACTGGAATGTGGCAGCAGGTAAAAATACATTCTATATAAACACTGAAAAAAAAAAATGTATATATAAATTGAGCTTGAGCATGTATTTTTACGTGTATGTATTTTATTGTCATTGAATCATTCAATCAACCGATTCGTTCAAAAGACTTCATTCAGCCACCCCATTAGGCCATGTGTCCACCAAAGCATTTTTTTTCCAGAGAGTACCGTGTTTTTCCAATTGCTTTCAATGGGAGCGGCACGTTTTTAAAACGGTAACAGCGTGACGAGGCGCTGAACACTTTCAAGCTTAAGCGGGAAAGAATGTTCAACTTTGAGTAAAACGCTGCACTCATCATTGTCACTTTTTAGCCAGCCGTCCAATCAGAGCGGAGGAAGGGCGGGACAAATACAACACCGACCAACTGTCACCACATTCATGCCGTACAACATCATCAACAAGCAGAGAATGGAACAAAATGGATGAGAAATTAATATTGCTGATCTCCAAACATGCATAGCAGGTACTCTACATTGTTTCACTGTGACATTTTTAGTCTGAAACAAATAATCTGTGAAATTAGTTACAAGTACCAGTCTCGTGAATATTCCATATCATAGCAACAAAGAATCTCATCTGAAAAAAACGCTGCACCGCCGAAGCGCTCTCAGGAACGCCTGGTGTTTTTAGCTGTTTTTGATGGACACACGGACCTTATTGAGTGTTGCTCGGGTTTCTAACTATTTGGTGCAGCACAACAAGTAAAGTAGAAATGAAAGCATTCCAATGCTATTTGTATTAATATTTTGTTTAAACACTTCTGGATGAAACTATTTGTATTTAAAAAAAGAAACATTCAGCACAAAAAAGGGTCTTCCTTTTACATGCATAGGTTAGGTTTCATTTCCACCTGATATCTGCTGTGTAATTGAGCGAGTGCGGATTAGTGATTTACTCAGCAGAGTCAGAGGAATAATCAAGGGATCAGTCTAAAGCAGACCCTCACACGAGGCACTCCTGGACGAGGGTCGGATATCACTTCTGTACAAGACTGTGCTTATTTTGGACCAGATTAACCTTCAGAATTCCACCTCACACTTTCCCCTTCCGCTGTGGATTGCACGGCTCTACTTCCTCTCTGAAACGGCCTGGTTGTAGTTGAAAAATATTTATCGTCATTACGCCGTTCTCATGTATCCAGTCAGTTAGTTCTATTTTCTGTGCAAGGTAAAACTAATAGCAGATTTATGTGGGGGGATTTCACCTCATCCCGCAGTAGATTGAGGATGATTTATTGGCTGTATAATGTGAACTACTGATGGATTGAGTAACTAGAGGACAACCCAAACAGGCAGGTATCCAGAAAGCGCCTCGCAAGGGAGCTATCACCTATCACCTCGCTGCTGTACAGCTTCGGCTTTATTTCCCTGTTTGGATGCAGGAGGGCTTGTGCTCAGGTGTTTAAAAAAGAAAAAGTCTGGATGAAAGGGAAAAAAAAGGGAAAGTTGGGATATTACCGCAGCTGCAAAGAGTTGCTTTCTCTTGAACGTAAACCTTAGGAAGGGGGTAAAAATATAACCTGGCCATATGTGCACAGCAGTGGATTAAATGAATTATTCCAGGATGTCAAAAATCTGTGGAACCAGGTGATTTGCTTGGCTACTAGTCTGATATTTCTTTTGCATAAAAATAAGGCTGCCATTGTTTGCTCGAAATCGAATCATTCTCATGGGGAGCGAACCTGTCCAGCTCTCTATTCTTTCAAGACATTTCAACTAGAGTTGGTCGTTCCCAGTGCTTAAGGGAAAATGGTAATACAACCCGAAAACCTAAGAAAAAAAATTGTCTTCTCAGTCTCCGACTCTCGTGATGGTTGCTGCAACAGGCTAAATGTGATAGCAGGGAGGTAATTGAGAGAAAATGCTACTGCAAGTATGGGGTAATGATACTGCCACAATGACTTTAGGGTTTGGGAATATTTTCTTTCGGAACCTACTCCAGTCTGAACAGATTATATTCAACCTCTTTGAACTCTCTCACCCTGTTACAGCACAAGAAGTTGATTTGTATGAGTCCCAAAAAAGGAATATAGTAGACATCTCTTTCTATATCCAGAGCATGATAAAAAAGTTTCAGTTGCCCATTCTCTGTCCACACAAAAACGACATCCAGATATTCTTGAAGCACCCCTGAAGATGATATACACGTGAACGAGTTCCAATAGATTGAAATGATTAATTACTTTTGCAGCTGTTTTCGTGCAGCTACACTGAAACTACAGCAAAAGCTTTTCTTCATACGAAAGTTGGAGCGATTTTTCTGTCGCGGCCAAAATGTGCGCCATATTTTGAAATCCAAATGATATGTAATTTAGGGTGTTGAACCAAACTCAGAAGAATTTTAACTCGTGAAGGAACATTTGACTGACTTCCCGAATCCCATTGGGAGAATTTAGATTATTGGTAATCGCAGCACTTTAGGAGTGATACGCCTGTGGTTTGTCTGCTGCATACCAGTGCAATCTAGACATTTTCAGAATTGAAGAAAATGACTCTTTGGCATTTAACTGCAGGGATCTCAAATGTCTCAAATTCACTGCATTGTGTTATTCGTTTTATTTAACTCCTAAACTGGGACGGGGGGTTAAAGAACAATAAAACCTCTGAATTGTAAAAATTTGCTCAGCCTTACAGGATTATATGTTCATTCTCTACACATCATGATAATTTATTTAACATTACTAATATAGAAGGATAAAAAAAAAATACATTTAATGTGTTCATTTTAAAATACAAGAGATGTTGCGACTGGAAAAAAATAATTGTTTCAATTATCCTCTTGAAGATGAGATTAAGATATTAAGATCTTGATCTAGATGTTCAACACATCTAAGTCTAATTAAACCAGCTACTTTGCTGATTAAAAGCCCTGGAGGCCATCCAATTACACTAATCATGCACGTTATTATGTAACTAGCTCTAGGGCCAGACTGTCTGATCTTTATAAAACATTATTTTCACCAATTAACTGACAATAAATCACACAACAAAACAACTGTACCCAAACATTAAACAGTAGCCTCCTATGAACTTCCCCTCAAGGAACTATAAATCAGAAGTTCTCAATTGGTTCTCAACACAACAAGTGCAGGTTTGTTCTAATTATGTGCAACTTTTCTTAGTCAGTATCTCATGAACATTTAAAAAATTTGGTGTAAAAGAAAACAACTTTGCTTCTACACTATGTTAAGCCCTGAAACAAAACCAGTCGAGGATCACTGCTATAAATCATGTTTGAATTAGTGCTGTCATATCGATTAATTGTGATTAATCGCATCTAACATAAAAGTTTGTGCTTGTGTGTATAAACATATATATAATATAAAAACAAACTTTTATTTGAGATGCGATTAATTGCGATTAATCGATTTGACAGCCCTAGTTTGTCCCTAATTAACTGATCAAGAATCAATAGCTACAGTATGTAGACCCAAACACTCACTTAGCATGACGAAACATCGCCACAGGGTCGAGGTGAAGGCAAATAGCAGCAAAGAGCTGGCTTTGTTAGACTTGGGTTAACCGTACAGTAATTTTGAAGCCCTGAGGAGTCTCCCAGTGGCCATTTGGTTGCTGTTTACCAGAGAGATAAATTCCACTGTGCCTGAAGGGGAAGGTCATGGGCAGCGCGTGGGCTGAGTGTGTATACCGGTGGTCAAGTGTAGGCTGGTATGAACATGTGGCTAGAGCGTGTTCACATATATGTGGGATTGCTTTAAGGACTACTTGAATTCAGACGAACAAGCTGCTTTGTTTCCACAGAGGGTTTTCCGGTTGTTTCATAATTCATTTGTGATTAAAAGAAATCTCTGAACTTGTGAAATTGCAAAGCAACATGATGTCAGTAAGATCAAACGTATAAAGTTATAAGCATCTTTAGGAGGGATGATATTTGGTGACAAATTTATGTCTTCACAAACTATGGCATTTTTTTTAAGTTATAATAACAACAATTAGTAGCTTTAATACACTGTTCCCACAGATTATTGCTTTTTAAGTTGTGATTAATTTGAACTGTGGCACATAACAATTGAGAGACCAAAATATGACTGAAGAAAGCATATTTATGCATGTCAAGAATAATCCTCCCAAGACACTATTGTCTTTCTTCTGAAGAAAAAAAAAAAAAAGAAGAAGAAAAACACATGAAGAGTATTTTTTCACAAAGAGTATATATCACCATTAGGAGTTCAAGGAAAATAGCCGGGTTTCTGACCACATATTTTATGCAAATTTTGGGATATTGCATAAAAATACTGGATGAAAACATCAAGACATGAATATAATTTAAAACAAAAATGTATATGACCCATTAAAGATGTATGGAACTAAGGAAACTATTCTCAGTTGAGATGCTTGTAGAAAAAAGTCATGTGGCTAAACACTGCTCTGTTCACAAATTGTTGTTGTTATATTACGGTTTTTCACAAAAATTACACTTGGCAGCATACTTTAGGGAATAATTCCTACAAAGGCAGCATTTCAAGACATCATGTTTGTTATTTGAAGGCTTTTCCAAAAGTTGGCAGCATCCTCAGATCCTCCTCAGAACAAATTCTAAACGAACATTGTGGTGAGTGAATCCATCACAGTGAAATCAATCCCATAAAGCACTGTGACCTAAGATGGTGAATGACATGAGGGAAATGGTGAATAAAAAACATAAAATTATTTAAATATATATATAAGTTTGGAGTCAGTATTTATTAAAGAAATTCATACTGTTATTCTGCAGGAACGCATTACATACACTATATGTACCTTTTAGCGGTTAATAAACGGTATGCGTCTTGCGGAAGAAAACTGCAGTAGTTTAAAGTAGTCCGAATACACTATAGGCATAATGATGCACTCATTTTATTACGAAACGTTACATACTGTACCTTTAAATTCATCAAAAGAGGCAATAAAGTAATTTATAATATTACAAAAGCTGTTCTATTTATTGAAGAATCCTGAAAAAAAAGTATCACGGTTTCAACAAAATATTGATAATATAAATGATAATAAGAAATGCAGCAAATCAGCGTATTATGATTTTTGAAGGATCATGTGACACTGAAGACTGGAGTAATGATGCTAAAAATTCAGCTTTGATATCACAGGAAAAAATTATATTTTAAAATATATTAAAATAGAAAACAGTCATTTTAAATTGCAATGATATTTCACAATATTACAGTGCATTGGTGAGACTTCTTTCTAAAAAATAAAATCTTACAGAGTTTCTACTTATGTAGAACATTAGAAAAAATCCTCTTATGAGACATAGATTAGACATATTATTATATTAGACATTACACTATTAGACATAGATGGCATATCTATGTAGCCAGTAGGCAGTGAGGCAGCTCACTAAGTTTTGGAACAGAGCCGATGTGAAAAAAAAAGAAAACATTCACAATATACTTTAAATTCTCTGGGAACTTTCTTGTTAAATCAGTGTTTTGCCGTTCTCTCGCCTAAGAGAACAGACATTCCATTTCCCACATACACATCAAAACAACACAGAGACATGCACGCCACCAACAAATCAACTAATGTGCTGTAATTACATGTTACCGCTTTGAAGAGTCTAGTATTTGCTGCCCTGCATATTAACCCCTACTATTCAAAGAACATTAAAGAGCATCTAAAATAAAACTCAGGAGGACATACACAGGATTCACTAAAGTGTAACAGACCTATTTAGGCAAACACAAACGTTCCTCATGAGTGACTGAAGTTCAAAGTGCTGTTTTGGAGGCTCTCTCCCTCCCTGTCCCTTCTGAATACGTGTTGAGTAAAAGTGAATAGAGAGCCCAGCCCCATGCATGGATTTCCCAGCATCCCTCAAGACACCTCAAACACTGTTAGTGTGACATCAAAGGCAATTACCGAACACAGTGCCAAGGTGTGCGCTCTCCTTCTCTGGGCTTTGTGCCGCGCACATATTTCATTTCGGTCTTTGTGAAAGTGTGTGTGGGCTGCTGTGGGCGGGAACGCCTCCCAGAAACCTTTGTGCCCGGTGCAGGACGCAGCGCAGGTGGCATGTCAGTGATTCAAGGGGGTTTTTACAACAGATAGGGCCTTTTGTGCCGAGTGTGATTGAGCTATCCCGTTTAAACGTGTGGGAGGAAACAAGACGAGGGCAATGAAGACAACACAAAGGCCTCCATCGAAGCAGATGGGAGGTGTCTGATCTAGCCGTTTGTCTCTCGTGACATACTACTGCACCAGCTCAGAGGCGCAAGGTGATCCCTGCCTTTTTTACTTCTTCCTGTTCGTGTCACCGGTCCGCTCAGATTACAGCATTAGGCTCGTGTGGGCGTCCGCAGCCAGAACTTGTGTCCCTCTGCCAGCAAACTACTCTTCAGGTGAGCAACCGATCCATTTAACACCTCTAACCTTAAGGCGGTGTGTGGGCTGGTAATTGAACCAAATTAAGAGATGGTACCTGTTGCATCGTGACGCTATATGTCCAACCCTTTTCATTTCCGGCGCTCAGTCTGTGCATATGCTCTGACCATGACAAAAGGGATCGGTTTCATGCTCTTCAGCTGTGTGACTAAGTGCATTAATCAAATTACCTCTTCCTTCTCTCACTCATCAGTTCCAACCAGCTTCATCGGGAAGATCAAAGGATGTGTCAGACACTATAATACATCCCACCCCAAGTGTAGAGTAACTCTTTAATCAAAATTTAACAGACTTTATTTATTATTTATCTATCTACTTCATTATTTATTTACCTATTTATCTCATAAAAACCTACTATTGGGGTCTAATTTTAGCTTGGACTAATTTCAGTGGCCTTCTGAATGGAAATTCATGTTGCATTTCCATTTGATGTTTTCATGGACACGATTTACCATACAATATGAACAAAAAAGCAACACAAAGCAAAAAAATATTATATTTTTATGAAAATCCTGTCATCGTTCACTCACCCTTCATGTCGTTCCAAGCATGACCCTCTTTCTTCAAAACACAAAAGTAACAATTTTGAAGAGCGTTGGGATCCAAACAACACTGACGTTATTGTGTGGGGGAAAAAAATACTTTGTCTTTAATGTTCTATTTATTGAAACCAAGTCACATTAAAAACTCACTGCATTTCTTACGTTGCTTCAATTTTAAAATAAATGTTATTAATATTCATTACATTGACAAGGTAATGAGGCAATAATGGTGGCAAAAATAACATAAATGGGTCTTATCATATTGCAATGCCTCACGTCACATGACTTTTTGCCTGTACTTTTAAATTCAGGCAGAGCTTGAGGATCTCTATGGTCATATTTACATTACATTGTTCAAGTGACCCAATTATGATTTTTTCCTCCCATGTGGCACAGATCGGATATAACCCATGAACGTGTAAGAACTATATTCACAGATCAGTTTCAGGCCTCATTCATATGTGGAAATAAGTGGACATTCAATCAGATATTCCCGTCAATGTGAGTTGTACATCACTGAAAAAGCGACAGTGTTGAATGAAGTCAACTCAAATGGACACCAATCGCGATCACATGGCTCTTTTCAATGCCGCAATGAAGAGCGAAGGCTCAACCCAGTGTTTTCGCCGAAATCACGCCTTTTCGAACTATATATATATATATGGACAGAGTCAAACAATCAATGATTAACCACAGAAACTATCTAGAGCATAAAAAAGTAACTAAGGAAACTAAATAGGAACTAATTAGAGCAAACTGAGTGAAATCCAAAACCAAAACAGAACATTCACATGTACCACGAAGGCAGTCATAGTTTAGTGAGAATGTGAGTGACAAATAGGATAATTAAATCATGATAAAATGATTATTATAAGAGCAGTCAATACATATTTATTTAACATAATTAATTATTAATATTAAAAGGCAACTGCTCAGATCTTACCACTGGCTGTCATATGAAATCTAAAAAGCAAACTAGCCTCACTTTCATAACTGTAATGATATTTGTCACTAAATTTTACGGTAACACTTTACAATAAAGTTCATTAGTTAACATGAACTAATGATGCACTTATACAGCATTTATTAATCTTTGTTAATATTAGATTCAACATTTACTAATACCTAATTAAAATCTTGTTAAGATTAGTTAATGCTCTGTGAACTAATATGAACAAACAATAAACAACTCTATTTGCATTAACTAACGTTAACGAAGATTAGTAAATACAGTAACAAATGTTTTGCTCATGGTTAGTTCATGTTAGTTAATGCATTAACTAATGTTTAACTAATGAACCTTATTGTAAAGTGTTACTAATTTTACTTAATAATTTATATGCTATTTTAGTGAACGAGGAGACCTCAAAGTCCTTTCACAAAAGGCGTAGTGTGTACAAAACTCTACCTGACTATTTGAGAATGAATACACCCCAAGGACCATTCAATATCTAAAAATTGCTGTCGAAATTACATGTTTGCTCGCCAGCTACAATTAAATAGCTCTAAATGAATATGGCTTTGATGATATTTTTAGATGATCCTCTCCCTTTCACAGAAGCTGCAGCTCAGGGTCAGAGATTTTCCCCTCGCTTCAATTACCTATTGATGAGAGGGCTTCCCTTCTCTGGCACTGCTGCGGAAAAAGCAAGTCTGGTTTGCTTTTAAGATGTCTCAGGAATGACGGCGGGCGGTGGGATCTGAGCAGACGATGCATGCAACAGAAGCTGCCTTTTAATACTCGTCTTGAATTATTTGGGATTCTCTGGAATGCGCATGGACCAAACCGTCTTCTTTTCTTTCATCAATCTTTATTTTTTAAAATATCTCTCTTGCACTCTAGATAGACGATAATTGCTATCATGGGATAATTGTCAATATCGTAGCTCGGTTTTGAAAACGAGCAACAAAATATGCCCTGGAGGAACCTAGAGAGTCTGTCTCATGCCACACATGTAGACAATTACTCCACACCCATCTGCCATTAGGCAGCGTTACAGAGAATGTTTTCTACTTAATTAAATCCAAATCTCTCAATAGTGGAGCCTGAATGAAATATAATGTCTGCTGGGTCTGGTTTCTTTTTTTCCTTCTTCTTCACTGGTCATGACATCTATCAGTTCACACTAACATATGAAAAGTTTAAAAGTGTTTATTAAATATCAAAATTCAGCGCCCTTGTCTACCACACACAAAGATGTAAAATAATGATAGTAACCTCAACCCCCTCACATTCTTTTAATATATGTCCCTCTAAACTGATCAAAATCTATTAAGCAGATAGCATATCGAAAGAGTCTTTCATTTTGAATCACAAAGTCGACTTGTTCTTTCAGAAAGCAAAATGTAATCCTAATCAAAAACATACTGCAGAAAAATACTATAAATAACTCATGTTTATAAAAGTTTTATATCTGGGGTCACTGACAACTCATACAGAAGCAACTTCTTCCATGAAGGCCATTTAAAGCATTAAACAGTTGAATCATAATGGTACTCTCAACTAAATATAAAATATAGCTATTTAAAACTGTGCATAAAATAAAACCACACATTAACTGAGGAGAGTGAGGGTCTCAGGTGATCTTTTACTGTACATATGCACTAGCCACAATCTAGGCACGCTTTCCTTCAGCAGGCGCTAAACTTTTCCTCTGTCCCGTTCTCATCCTGGTCTACTCTCACCCCTGAGAGCATGCAGAGGGTCAGAGGTTAACATGCTAATAGAGGGCGCTGATTGCTGCAAGTGGCTCTCGGTTCTCCGCTCGCACGCTGCAGAGAAGAGCACGCGTGCTGCGGGAGCAGGCCTCGCACAGCTGTGTTTGGAGAGCAGACATTCAGACTCGAAAACGGCTTTACAACATTTCTCTTGGAGGAATCGGCAAAACCCATAGATCAGAATGAATGGGCTCCCTTACTTCTCCTCTGTGACATGGGAAAGTCGTATTTTTTATGCACAATATGGATTTGTACTTGCCTGTTATTCTTGTGTATTTAATGTTTTTATATTTTCTACAATTTCAGACACTCTTTTTGTGTATTTCTGCTCAGCATCAAGTGTCAATAGACGAAATAAATCATAAAATGAGTAGGATTTTCATTGAGCATCATTAAAAAGCTAGAATTTATTCTGATCCGATATTTAAAATACATGCCTGCATAAAACCACACATATATACATATATGGTAACACTTTATTTTAGGGTTCAATTCTCACTTTTAACTAGCATGCATATTACTAGTATTTTGGCTGTTTATACGTATTAGTGCTTATAAAGCACATATTAATGCCATATTTTGAATGACCATATTCTACATTCCTCAATCATTCCCAATACCTAAACTTGAACACTACAGAAACTACTTTACTTTAATGTGGTTCAGATAACTTAATATTTTGAGTTTCTGTTCATTACATCAATCGCCTTCATTGTATTAACTCAAATTTTTAATTTCAATGATCTCAAAATTTTAAGGCAACCAGGTAACTTACTTTTTCAATTTAAACCAACAATTGACATATATATGAATAACAAGGGCTTTCGGCTTGTATATACCCACTAACCTAACAGTCCATGTCAAACATTCACTTATTTGCTTTTATATTGGCTTTCATACTCGTGCTTTTTTATGCATATCCCGAAAAGAATGCACTAGTTTTAAAATTACACTTCAGCACCCGAACTTCCCTGCATGCAGCTCAGGCTTTACGACGGCTGGCCTAGCCGAATGTTTGTAAACATCAACACATGATTGTTGCTTCTCAAAACACAGTTCCTTATTATACGGTCTACAGCGTGGAACGGTCAAAATCAGGGTGAAATCCTTGGGCACTTACCCCAGAAGAAGTTCTGCTGACATGAGGTCACAGAACTAAAGAGGCTGTTGGATGCCATGGTCGCCACCGTCGGTCCCAAATTTCGCTTCTCTGCGGTTTTCGGTGACCTTTGACGCCTTTTAGGTTAGGAGCGTGCAGCGTGCCAGGGGAAGATGCAAAAAAGGAAAAAACATCCACAAAGAAATGCGTTTTTGTATCAACTATTTTCATGACCACAAGTAATAACCAGGTCTGGTTTAGGAAAAAATGCAAAAATCTGTCGCCCTATTGGACAGGACGGAGCCAAGCTTGCTGCAGAGGATAGTGCGGTTGAAGCGTACTTACTGGTTGGTGCGGTCCTCAAACCTGAAGTTGACCGGCGACAGTTAACCATTTATGCGCCGCCGGCAGCCCCATGCAAAAATCCCGAGCCGAACTTTTCTGCGGTTCTGTGGTTGCTCAGGAGGTGAGCGGAGCCTTCACACAAACCCAAAGAGGCACGAGCCTTTAAAAAATCTTTTTTCTTTCCCTCAGAACACTGTCACTGGAGAAGCAGGGTCACATGCTTGTGACATCACTGGAGTCGTGCGGGCCAACTTTTTTGCTCCCTTCCTCCGCTGCCTTCCTCTGTTTTCCTTCTTCTGAAGACGCGTGGTTCGCCGGCTCTTCCTGGCACTCTGGAGAGGGAAGGGGTGGGTGCGATGCTGCTACTCATGAGTCATGAGACTTCGAAGGGGGGCGTGAATGCTCAGCCTTCTCCCTCGACATGTGTGCGTACTTCTTTCCCTCCTGCTCTCTTTCTACCTCTCCATCCTTCTTGGTTGGCGTGCCGTAGCCTGTCTCTGCTGACCCTGAGGTGACGTGAGGATAGCTGCTAATAATGTGGAAGGATCGTCTCTTAGAACTGAAAGTAGATATGACAGTGTGCCACTTTTTTGGTTGTACAACCGCCCTCATTATTATCACCTGATCTCATTCAACTACAGTAACATACATGACCATTCAAAAGTGTGGGGTATGTAAGATTTTTGTTTGATAGAAGTCTCTTCTGCTCACCAAGGCTGCATTTATTTGATGAAAAATACAGTAAAAACAGCAACATTGTGAAATGTTGGTGCTATTTAAAGTAAATGTTCTCTATTTAAATAGTTTTAAATATAATTCATGCCTGTGACTGCAAAGCTGAATGTTCAGCATCATTACTCCAGACATCAGAGTCACATGATCCATCAGAAATCATTCTAATACACTGATTTGCTGCTCAAGAAACATCTCTTACTATTATCAGAGTTGAAAAGTTTTTTTGAGTCTCTGATTAATGGATAGTTCATAAAAACAAGAAATCTTTTTACTTTGATCAATTTTAATGCATCACTGCTGAATTGGTGCTACTTTCATTTTAAAAAAATCTCCAAACGGACTAAATATAGCGTACACCCTGATCAATGACTGAGGAAAAAATTACATATTAAAATAAAATACAGAATCTGATTTTATTAAAAACAAAATAAGCAAAATGAACAATTAAAACATTCACAAATAATAAAATAATGTGGAGTTTGTAATGCAGGGTTTGTATAACAAAATCTATTTAAAATACATTTATTTTATACTAAACATTACTTCAAATCTATTAACATGACATATCTTTTAAGACTTACTGTTATGAAATTATAATTTAACTTTATTAGGAGTATTTTTTATGGCACAATGCACATTTCTTAAAATTATGCCTATAAACTGTTTTAATATCACTATTAATAATGATTGTATGATCTTTCGTATAATATCAGTCTTTAAATGCAACATATTTACTCTTTGGTACGGGGAACACATATTCACTATCAACGACTTTTGTTTCAATAAACTCTTCATTTACTGCTTATTAATAGTCAGTAAGTAGTTGTTATAGTGGTTAAGTTCAGGTATTAGGTATGTAGTATATGGTCATGCAGAATAAGACATTAATATGTGCTTCATAACTACTAATTTATAAAGCACATATAAATAATAAACACCCAATATGCAGCTAATAAGCAAAAGTGAGAATTGTTCCTAATCCTAAAGGGTTACCCAATAGTTCCTCTTTACATGGACCTCAGCACTATTAGTTGTTCCAATTTAGCAGACTTTAAGTATACAATTGCAGGGTATTTTTATTTAGCACATAAATATGTAAAATTATTCGCAGGATACTTGGCACAAAATAAATGTTTTTCGAATACATTTTAGTTTTTTTTTTTTTTTTTTTTTTTTTTTTTTTACAAGAGACCTCATTCAGTTTCTTACTCATAAAGACACAACATATGCCTGGTACGGTGCGTGTGTGAATGAGTCGGCCTCGCGGTTCTTCAAATGAGCAATTCCTGTAAGAGGCAATACATTATTCTGTACCTGACAGCCGGGTGTGTGAAGAAGAGATGCCTCCCAAACATGTGACAAACCACTATCCCACTCTGTGACTCACTGGATTCACACGGCACGCAGACACTCGCCTGGCAGTGGCTCTGAGCTGCTTTGTGATCCTGCTTGTAGGTATTTGTTTAAACAGATAAAGAATGCTCTAGTTAGAATGTATCAAAAGTCTGGAATGTATGGAATGTGTTAGATACTTTATTTCAAGTTTAACCCAGTTATAAAAAGTCAGGGGAGTATCTAATTAAACATATACACTATCCATTAACAACCTTTAGTGTGGTTACGTGACAAAATGAGACATTGTTGGGTTATGCGTCATATAATTTTGAGCGTGCAGGTTTAGAGACGACTGATGCTCAAGGATCTAGCATTAAAAAAAGAATTCAGTTTAACGTTGTCACATTAACGAGAGTGCAAAACAAAAAATATATAACATATATTAGTCGTAGTATATTAAACACCTTCAGTGTAATTTTATCAGTAGTACTTCAAAAAGGCATTAAGTGCAGTTTAGCTGAATAGCTCGTATCCATATCTCTGAATATAATTAGGTAAGGTTGTTAAACAATGCCACTATATTACATGCATGAAATAATGTGGCATATGGAAAAAAACAAACCAATATAAAGACTTTTAACTGAAGAATTACATGCTTTAGAAAACGAAACATCCTACAGTTTGAATAACATGTTTAATTTACGACTTGTTTTTTGCAGTCTATGTTAATTATGAAAAGCAATAAATATTAGCGTGGCATACCCAGCGGCTCGAAGCTCATTACCAATTCTAGTGTAAATATTTTTTCTATCTTCACACCCACATCACAAATGCATCACACAATTTGAAGTATTAGTATTGTCTCTTATAACTCAATTAATCTAAATGTGAAAATCTGCCACTTTTGGCCCTCAATATTATCACCAGATAAAAGATCATTAAAAAATTTACGGTAAGTACAGTAACACACATTACCACTCAAATATTTGGGTTCAGTGAGATGTTTGTTTTTGAAAAAAAGAGCTTTTTTTTTTTCAAAACAGTAACAGTAATATTGTGAAATATTATAACAATTTAAAATAAATAATCCTTCAGAAATCATTCTAATATTATGATATGATGACAATGTTGAAAACAGGATTCTTGTATTGAAAATGAAAAAGAACACCATTTACTAATAAGTAAACATTTTAAAAGTCTTTTCTGTCACTTTTGATAAATTTAACACATCCTTGATCCTTGATCTCAAACTTTTGATTGATAGTGTAAATCCTGATCAAAAAGGACATTTAAAAAAACAAATACAGAATCTGATTTCAACTAAGCGAAATTAAACACTAATATATTTACAAATAATAAATGTAAAGAACTTTTTTTTTAAATTAACTGCACGGCTTCCTCTATTTCATACAACGCATGAATTAATACTGAATTTGTAATCTGACTGATTTTTTTTCCACACCCGCACCAAACCCCAAGCCATTCAAGGCAGTTAATTTTAGATGTAATATTTAAGAATCTCCAAATGAACACCACATAATGAAGGACCAATTTGGCACGCAGAATGTTTTCAAATGTTAAAAATAAATTTGCAATAACAGAGATCATATATATATATATATACATATACACGTTAAGACTTGGCTGGATATCCTGCCTTAGCCATATGAAACGAACAGGCAGGTACAGTGATTTAGTTTAACAGGCTACATCTGTAAAACGCCAGGCTAGTTTACACTGTGGCCGCCTCTGAATTAACATGCTTTTATAGGAAACAAACACCACTTGCAAGTAGTTCCTGTTGGCAGGAGCTACAAATACAAATACTGGGCATCGCCGAAGGTGGGGATCTACTATATTAAGACGATCCACTGTGTTACAGTGGAGAGAGACTCGTAACATATTGTTCACCCTCTAGAAAGTCCATGGCGCATCCAAGGAGAGAGAAACTCAATATGTGAAGTAATATTTCCAAAAGGATGTTTATATTTGATGTGAATTGTTCGGTATGGTCTGTAAGGTATAATTTGAATGAAAGTAGATATTTTTCTTTTGCCGTCCAATGGTGAGTCTACATCTTCCAGTGACCTAGAGGGCCTTTCTTGTGGTGTCTGCTCGACTGTTTTTGGAGTTGCAGCTTGGAAGGAAAATAAAAATCGCCCTCAGCGTAGGATGGGGGGGGGGGGTGTTGGGTGGGCAGAGGGGATGTTTAATATCGAATGGCTCTCTTACAAGTATAACATGCATTAAAAATAACTCCTAGAACTGAAATTAAATCAAAATTTTGATCGAAAGAAAAAAAAAAAAGAGTCAAGAAACAGCGAAACAGCATTATTTTGCTAAAGAAGATATTTTAGTTTGGTGGCCTAACCACTGCAAACTCAGCCAATTTCTTACTCTCTGCCATTTTAATCAAGAATCCTATCCAGGATAAACACAAGTCTACCTACACAGCAGTTCAAAACGCCAGAGTCTCTGGGGAACTTCAGCGATGATTTCCAAAGTTTCCTTCACAAGTCTAATTACTTGTTGGAAGGCATTGAGGGCGATACCTATGTACATATGTCCTTCTTTGTGATTTATGAATATGTTTACATGTCCACTGGAGAGATACAGACTTTTCCAGAACTCTTTAAGAAAACAAGAGCACAAGACAACAAAATGTTATGATACATACAGAAAGAAAGGAAGGAATAAATAAAGATCTGAAAAAGGGGAAAACCTATTTTTAGCAGACGCTTCAGCTCTAACTTTTCCCCCAGTCGTCAAGTAATGAAGAAAGCAACATACTTTCACAATGAAACATCATTCTAGCCAAACATTTTCAAATTAATTATATATACACTATCATTATCAAGTTTGTCTCTCATGCTCACCAAGGCTGCATGTATTTGATCAGATATAACATTGTACAATATAAAACGGACAGATGGATAGATAGACGATAGACAGACAGATATATGAATAGACAGTAGGGGTGTTATAGTACATGTGTTCATCCCGAACCGTACGGTACAGACGTCACGGTTCGTTTCATGCAGTTAGACGAAGAATACAGTCAGTCAGAGGCAATTCACACTCCAATCCAGAAGGGGGGGGGAGCAATAATGCAATGCTGTTTGCTAACCGCCACAACAGGAAAAAGTGCAGAAGAAGAAGAACGGAAGATCTAGGCTGCTTCCAATCTACTCGAGAACTTACCTAAGCACTTCCCCTCGGGGAATCCCTGCCGAAGTGGACGAGGGAAGTTTATACGGACAGAGGGAGCGATTCTACTTCATATGTACACTCCAGGCAGCTCCATATCTCACAATGCAACACAATTGTGACGTCACCACATTTAGTTTAATTTACCCCACCACGAACAACTCAATTATATATTAATTTTCATTTTTAAATATTTAAAATGCACATATATACATATAGAATATTGCATTAAACAATTTCGTGAGGAAAAAAATTAAATAATACATTTTAATAAACTCCATAGTGGATTCCAAATGATCAAGGGCTTAGGGTGTTCCATTGCAAAGGTTCCGCCAGTAGTGGGCACTCATGCAACGTAAGCAATGATGTACATCCGCGTCAACGAGACTGAGGGAAGGTGAGGGAAGGGCATAAACAAGTAACTGGAACGCAGTCCTAGATATGCATGTAATCTCTCAACTGATGTTGCAACCACAGAAAGACATTGATAAAACAGCTTGAGAACAATATCTCAAGTGGCATTACATTTACCTCAGGCAAGTCATTTAGTGTCCACAACATATTAAGAACTTTAGAGGGGAGCATTTCACTAAATAGATGGACTATATTTGCTTATATATACATTATACACTCAACTAAACGATTATTAGGAACAACTGTTCAATTTCTCATTAATGCAATTACCCAATCAACCAATCACATGGCAGTTGCTTCAATGCATTTAGGGGTGTGGTCCTGGTCAAGACAATCTCCTGAACTCCAAACTGAATGTCAGAATGTGAAAGATTTTGAGCGTGGCATAGTTGTTGGTGCCAGACAGGCCGGTCTGAGTATTACAACAGCAGAAAACCCCACCGGGTACCACTCATCTCCATTACAAATAGGAAAAAGAGGCTACAATTTGCACGAGCTCACCAAAATTGGACAGTTGAAGAGTGGAAAAATGTTGCCTGGTCTGATGAGTCTCAGTTTCTGTTGAGACATTCAGATGGTAGAGTCAGAATTTGGCATAAACACGATGCGAACATGGATCCATCATGCCTTGTCACCACTGTGCAGGCTGGTGGTGGTGGTGTAATGGTGTGGGGGTTGTTTTCTTGGCACACTTTAGGCCCCTTAGTGCCAATTGGGCATTGTTTAAATGCCACAGCCTACCTGAGCATTGTTTCTGACCATGTCCATCCCTTTATGACCACCATGTACCCATCCTCTGATGGCTACTTCCAGCAGGATAATGCACCATGTCACAAAGCTCAAATCATTTCAAATTGGTTTCTTGAACATGACAATGAGTTCACTGTACTAAAATGGCCCCCACAGTCACCAGATCTCAACCCAATAGAGCATCTTTGGGATGTGGTGGAACGGGAGCTTCGTGCCATGGATGTGCATCCCACAAATCTCCATCGACTGCAAGATGCTGTCCTATCAATATGGGCCAACATTTCTAAAAAATGCTTTCAGCACCTTGTTGAATCAATGCCACATAGAATTAACCCTTGTGCAATCAAAAAAAAAAAAAAAAGGTACACATAGATGCAAAATGGACAAAAATGTCCATGCCAAAAAACTGTCATAGAAATATGATTTATTAATATTTTTTTCCACTTTCACTCACTCTTTTTTTAATCAACATCTCTTCTATTCATAATTACCAAACATTCATTCATTTTCAGAATTTTAACACTTTACAAATCTGTTTCTTTACATAACGCCACTGTTGTTTTCTGTACAAATAATAATCATGAGTAACTGCTGAGTTATCTTGCAATCCTCTCTTCATCTTGCGAACAATGAAATGATCAACCCCTCATGCACCACATATTTATGGGTTTGGCGGTCAGAACACCTGTGTGAACACCTGTGTGAACTCAAACTGTGTTTAAAATCTATCACATTAAACAATCAGCATTTTCTTGTGGTGAAAACTAAAATAATGTGTTTAGGGGCTTCTAAACTTCTGCTTAAAATTCAAGCGCACCTTTTATCGCCGTACAAAAGCAATAACAAGTGAAAAAGTGCAATCGAGGGTTAAGATGCATGTTTGGGTGAAAAAGAAAAACCTCAAAGCTAACCTTTAACCTTCTTTGACCTTTTTCATAGTTTTCACATGGCCCTATGACCCTGCCAAGGCTGGGACTCATACATGGAGTGGGATTTTTGATTGTCAGTACAATATAATTTCTTTCAAACTAATTACACACATTAAATTTTCAGTAAACACATGCGAACTACACAGCGAGTATTTCATTTATATGCCAAATTTGAAAATAAGGCACAATCCAGTAAAAAATTGTAAAAATGTAACATTTGAAGCCTTGCCAATAGAATGAATGCCTATTTGCAAATATTATATCATTTTAAAGTCAAACTATGTTACAAAAATGCAGTTTTAATGGGTTTCAATGAGGACATTTTTGTCCTTAAGGTCCTGAGTGTGAGTATTTTTTTTACAAAGGGTAAGATTGATTTTTTTTTAAGGAAATGAAGGTAAAATATTAAAATTCCAATAAAAATAAACACCTGAGCCAAAATACATGTAGTTGGCATTAACAAAGGCACACTTAAAACACAAAACAAAACTGAAATGGACAAAAATGTCCATAAGGATGCACAAGGGTTAAGGCAGTTCTGAAGGCGAAAGGGGGTCAAACACAGTATTAGTATGGTGTTCCTAATAATCCTTTAGGTGAGTGTATTTACTTTACCTGTTAGTACTGTTTTAATTATTTAAAATGTTTAAATAAATCTGTCATGAAAACAAGTTTGACAGTAACTCTGTAAATGATTATATTTCAAAAATGAATTGGAGTAATAATTTTATAATTAGATCATTTTGATATTAAAATATCCAAAAACCACTTGCACTGTGTTATACATTTCATTCAGCTTTGTACTTACATTATCCTAAATGTTTCCAAGAATTTGTAAATTCAGAGAAAATCACAATTTTAAATAGTCTTGTCACTTGCACCTGTCAATGACGTAATATCTGCGTTATCCCTGGTTTCTTGTGCTGCACAGTAAACATGGCAACATACACGGACAGCTGCGTAACGGCTTGCAGGACGCTGCTGTTGTTTCATTCAAACATTATGGACCACGGCAAGCAAACTTCGGGACAAAAGGAGAAATAAAACCAGGATCAATATCGGTGTGGCGTTTCCGAGATGGCGAGAGCTTTGCGACAAACTTTGACTTGACAGAGATGTCGCTCTTGCACGTTATTAGACAAGGTAAGCAAATGTAGGCTACATAAGACTAATCAATGTTATTCAGCTCAACACGACGAAGTGTTAGAATGTCATCAGTGTGATAATTTAATGTTGATCTAGCTTACTATTAAGTCTCATACAGACAACAAACTAATACTAAACATTACAACTTTCAACACACTCAAATGCAGTTTAGTATGATAGTGTAATGTTAGACCAAATGAAACAGCGCTGCGTTACCTCACAGTTTGAATTCGTCAAATAAACTGACCTGTATGAGTAGCATTTCAGCACTTATGAGTAGTTCGGTAGAATGAAATGCCCTCGTTGTCCACGCGATTCTCAGCCACGTCCTGCTTCATGCCACAGTCATGTTAAAAACATGCATTCACTCATCCATAAACATTATTTCCCCATAAATATTTTTAGATTCATCGGCATTACGACAAGTTTCATGATTCCCTATTCACTGCGTCATCAATCAAAGCGACCCCTAGCGGACAAAAACCTACATAGTGCACCTTTAATTCCAAACCTTATGTGCAATTACATGTTTTTTATTTAAGTGTTCATTATTATATCTAAAAATAAATAGTAACTGAATTTAATAGTTTAGCCTCTGTTTTTAATTGTAACCTTTGACATTATAGTAATATGCAAGAAATGGCTCCCTGTATATAGTTTACAGCATAAGATGAGATATATTATTTTTTTATCCTTAAGAAATTAATTGAATTTATTTAAAGAGATACAAAATTTGACCAATTAACCACTATTTAATAAAAAAAGAACAAAGAAGCAATTTTATGTTTAGTTTTCTCCCCGTTGCTGTACTGAATCCATACGTCATGTTTGTGTATTGTTACACCCCTGATAGACAGACAGATAGATCTTGTGATGTGAGCAGGGCCACACACAGTATTTCATTGAAAGAGCTCACTTTGACAGAGAAACAAGCCTTATGTCACTGTGATCTTCGCTGCAGTAAACAATAATGTGAACAAAAACATCTCTGTCTGCTCAAAGAGCCTTTTAACAGAGACTGGATGACGGTGCCATAATGTGACAGAAGATCCCCATCCTCGCACAACTCTAACTTTAAGACTTGAAGTCCTATCTGACTCTTAGCGCCATTTGCAGGGCTAAGTCACCTTTTCTGATCCCTGTTTTGAGTTGAATATTCACGTAACTCTTGGCTAATTCTATATCATGGATAGAAATCGAGAAAAAAGTCCACAGAAAAGGAAACTAAACCATTGTCTAAAGTCAAGAAAAGAGCCTAAACAGGGATATAGAAATGTATGGAAGTTCCAGCCATAATGATGCTCTGCATTGCAATGTGTGACAGAATTACAAAGCCATGAACACTTTACACCTTAAAATAGCAGATCTGAGGATGTAGTTCAGACGCATTTGTCATGAAATGGATAGTTTGAGGTGGTTCGGGTCAAAATGTGCTTTTTCAGCATACTTCTGT
Organism: Opsariichthys bidens; assembly: GCA_037194245.1. Lineage (NCBI taxonomy): Eukaryota > Metazoa > Chordata > Actinopteri > Cypriniformes > Xenocyprididae > Opsariichthys > Opsariichthys bidens. Next base: position 29,661,264 of record CM074282.1, read on the forward strand.
GCAAGAGTAAAGAGATTGCTGAACATACCTAAAACCGTTGCACAACTATTTCAATAATGAGTTGGACAAATATTGAATCGAAAATAGACACTAAGCAAAAAAAAATAAAAATATCAAAGTTAGCTAAACTACAAGCTACTAACAAAAATGTAGCCAAATACATGCCATTTACGTGGACACTAATATATATATATATATATAAATAAAAACAAAAAAAAACTCTTAATTGAAATTTTAATAATGAACAGGAGCCTTAAGCTTTATATTTATTGTGCTACATAAAAAGCTAAAATGCAGTGAATATGAACACTATTGAGGGATGATTCATATGATTCAGTGACCAATTCACTGAAATAATCAGACTTTGTGGTTGTGATCATTTGGAAAAACTTAAAGTGGCGATTTCATGTTTTTTTGTGACATTACAGTATATTTCATATATGTAAATGTAAAAGGTCTGCAAAATTTCAGATCAATGTGCATGATAAATAGAGTTATTGCCACCAAAAATTAAGAACTGATTCTGAACTGCCCAATATGAGTCGTCAGCAGTTCCAGTTTCCCTTCCTGCATGAACCTATGTACGTATGGAACAAATTTGCCCGTCAACAATGTATACTTTGACCCGCCTTCAAACACTGTAGTTGTAGCTGAGGCCTGGAAGAGTTTGTTGAGAAGATGCTGTTTTCTGCTCTGTGGGAAGTAAAACCATTTTGCATGCACTTCAAAAGATGAGAATTGTAACTTGAATTGATACAGTAAAAACAACACCACTGTTGCTGTTCGTATCACTGTTTATCAGGCACAGAGGAAGCCTCTGGAGCTAAAATTCAGATATGGAAATAGGCGTTTGACCAATCAAAACAGACTAGGCCTAGTGAACCTATTGTAGAAGAATAAAATAAGAAAATCAGGCACCTTTGAAGGGACAGTTCACCCAAAAATGTAAATTCTGTCCTTAATTACTCACCTTCAGGTCGCTCTAAATCCGTAAGACTTTCGTTCATCTTCGGAACACAAATGAAGATCCTTTAGATCAGGGTGGCCAACGTCGGTCCTGGAGAGCCACAATCCTGCAGAGTTTAGCTCCAACCCTGATAAAAACTCACCTTCCTGTAGCTTTCTAGTAACCCTTAAGACCTTGATTAGCTTGTTCAGGTGTGTTTGATTAGGGTTGGAGAAAAAATTTGCAGGATTGTGGCTCTCCAGGACCGACATTGGCCACCCCTGCTTTAGATGAAATCTGACAGATTTCATTGACAGCTCTGCAACTACCACTTTGAAGCTTCAAAACATTCATAAAGAGATCATAAAAATAATCAATATGAATTGAGTGGTTTAGTCCAAAATTTCAGAAGATACTTGATCAGTTTATAAAACAAACAGATTTAATTTAGGTTTTATTCACATATAAACATTGATCAGTGAACACAAACAGAAGCTGAACCGAACTTGATTGATGTGTATGAGAACAAACCTCATTGGTTCTTGGGGAAGCTCAAACGTGCTGCATAACACTCGAGAATCAAACTCATTGGTTCTTGCACATCAGTTAATGAGTTAATGAATGTTTATATGTGAATAAAAGCCTAGATTCAACCCGTTCATCATATAAAGTGATCGAGTCTCTTCAGAAAATTTGGACTAAACCGCTCAATTCATATGGAGTAGTTTTATGATCTCTTTATGAACATTTTGAAGCATCAAAGTGGTAGTTGCGTAGCTATCTCTGGAGGGACAGAAAGCTCTCAGATTTTATCAAAAAAAAAATCTTCAACCATGTTCTGAAAATGAATAAAAGTCTTACGGATTTGGAAAGACATGAGGGTGAGTAATTAATGACAGAATTTTTACTTGTGTGTGTGATTTGTCCCTTTAAATTGGCATTATTGGGGCACTTTAAAACAAGAGGACTACTGCCACACTACTTTTTGTTAGTTAGTCCCATCTCTGAACATGAGCTAAAACCAAAAGCCACACTTACAGAACATGTACATTTTTCAGTTTTCATCAAGAGTTTCAAAATGATATTTATTAGCCTAAGTGTAAATGAAGGCACAACTGAGAGCCTGAGAGGAACACCACCCATATTCACTACATCTTCACCTCACTACCCATTCATCATCAAAGAATAGCTTATGGCCTTCCTCTGATTAGTTTGTCACCCTCAGGCTCAAACCAGCATCATTTTATTCCCAGTTTACTCCAGGGACACAGAGATGTTGAATTCTGCGATGATCGGTGGCTATACTGAATGCTCCCTATTCAGTCATTTTGCCTGTAGTGGTGATTTTGGCCTGGGCCCAGAGCTGTACCTTCAGTAAGTATTACTCAAATATTTACTCTGCTGCTATATTGAGATGGAACCAGGCAAAGATGATTTAATGGCCTCACCAAAGAGTCTGCCTCGGTGCCAACAATCCTCCATTCTGGTGGTCTGTTCAATCCACAGAGTTCAGATACTAACGGACGGTTTTATCGCCCTGAGAGATCATGATTCAACAGTAACTCTGACACCCCTTCAGCTAGTGTTGGATTGTGGGTAAGGAAGGCAGCCTGTGGAGAAAAGCCTGATGATAATCACAGATGACTGGATTTGGGATTTCAGTTCAAAAATTCATTGGAACTTTAATTAATTTGAATGTCATTATGGTTTATTATAGTAATATGCAAGTTTGAGAAAATGGATTCATGATAATGGCAATTTTGTTATGAACCTGCCACTGATTTAATGAGATGCTCATTTGGGTTTTGAGAAGCAAAAAGCTTTAAGGCTGGATCCAACAAATATACTTGCTTGACTGTTTGCTGACCATTCCTCAAATGACTGACCCTGTGCAAATGACTATATGCAAGTTTTTCTTCTTCTCCTCAAATGTGTTCTTTCAACCCAGACTTAATTTTAACTACAAATAAAAGTATTTTTCCTCATCTTGACATTTAGAAAAGCATGACGAGGAAAAAAAGCTAGTGTTTTTATTTAGGCATGCAAAATGTACCAAGCTCCACTAAAAATAAGCTTTGGGGAATTTCTTGGTTTGGTTAACTTCAAGCAAGATGCTGATTCTGACCAGCTCATGTCTCACAAAATATTATAGTTCCTGTAATAAAACCAAGCTTTTCAAGAGTTCACAGTTTCACGCATAATTTACACCTTTCTGTTAGTATTACTAGGCTTCATTGGTAAGGAAACAATGGGTGAAGAACATTTTCCAAATTTAGACAGTAGTTTCCCCAGTAAGCACAAAACTTTTTCACAACATTGCATTTTGGATTCAATCTGGTACCATCAAAGCACAATGTTTTAATGTTCTACACCTAGTGTAAAATCAAAATAACATTTATGTTTATGGTAATATGATAAAAATTTCACCTCGATTTTTCAAACGTCTCCCCTAACAAGATCTTCATTTTGGCTGTCAATCAGCTTCCATCACAGCACAAACTTTTAAAACTGTTCAACACTTGTCCAAAGAAACTTACATTGCATTCAAGTTATAATGTGACCAAAGCATTTGATAAATGTTGTGAGTAAGTGAATGTAAAAACATAAATATATTGTAAAAATATACTGCAAAAATGTAGGTTTTAAAATAATGTAATATGTATATATGGAATGAGACGGAAAAAAAAAAACAGTAAAAAGTCTACATACAACCAGGCTGGATTGGATGGCTGGATGGATGATGGATATACAGATGGATGGATAGATGAACAGATGGCTATACAGATGGAAGGATGGATATATAGATAGATAAACAGATAGATGGATAGACAGACATATATATAGACAGACAGACAGATGAACGGATGGATGGAGGGATGGATAGATGGATATATAGATAGACGTACAGAAAGATGAATTGGATGGATGGATGGATGAACAGATGATATATAGATAGACGAACAGACAGATGAATGGATGGATAGATGAACAAATGGCTATACAAATGGACGGATGGATATAAAGATAGATGAATAGATAGACAAACAGATCAATGGATAGATAGATATACAGATGGATGGATATATAGATAGACAACTGGATAGATGGATGGATGGAAGGATGGAAGAATATGTAACCCCTCCACCTGGGTCCAACTCAACCCGCTCCAAGGGGGCCTCTAACCCGGGTCTTCTGGCATGGGAGTCAGACGCTCTAACAAGGAAGCTGAAGGCTGCAACCTTTAGCATCTGTCGCCAGAGCATCTCATGAGGTCAGAGGAGTGAGGTTTACTCGCACAGCAATTACTAGCTGCAATTACTACCTCCGTTACACTCACCCCCCTAAACCTCACTCCATCTGGGTCACGGCACCAATATAACCCCTCTACCCGGGTCCAACTCAACCCGCTCCAAGCGGGCCTCTAACCCGGGTCTTCTGGCATGGGAGTCAGACGCTCTAACAAGGAAGCTAAAGGCTGCAACCTTTAGCGTCTGTTGCCAGAGCATCCCATGAGGTCAGAGGAGTGAGGTTTACTCTCACAGCAATTACTAGCTGGCCTCCGTTACGTTCACCCCCCTAAACCTCACTCCATCCGGGTCACGGCACCAATGTAACCCCTCCACCTGGGTCCAACTCAACCCGCTCCGAGCTGGCATCTAACCCGGGTCTTCTGGCATGGGAGTCAGACACTCTAACAAGAAGGTTAAAGGCTGCAACCTTTAGCGTCTGTCGCCAGAGCATCTCATGAGGTCAGAGGTTGACTCTCACAGCAATTACTAGCTGGCCTCTGTTACGTTCACCCCCCCTAAACCTCACTCCATCCGGGTCACGACACCAATGCAACCGCTCCACCAGGGTCCTACTCAACCCGCTCCGAGCGGGTCTCTAACCCGGGTCTTCTGGCATGGGAGTCAGACACTCTAACAAGGAGGCTGGAGGAGGAGGAGTGAGGTTAACTCACACAGCAATTACTAGCTGGCCTCCGTTACACACATACAGAAACATTCAAACATTGCCTCCACATCATGCACTTCGTGGTTTAATGCACAGCTAGCCATGCATTATCCCTTACAAACAAGCATTTAATTTAGAAAAACCTGACATCTTCTGTATTCTGTAACTTTATCATAACCATTCCTGCAGTATGGTTTTCTCTTAACCGTCTCACCAGGAAACACAGAAATCATCTTGACCCGACAAACAAAAGACTTCGACAACACTCCTAAACCTGAGAACCTTTCTTTTTCTTTCTAAAGTTTGTCTGCATGTCACATTTAATGTAGCTGAAATGGATCTTTCTTTGTTGGGAAAGATTCGAGCACGGATCTGATATTCTTGGATTGCTTGCTTTGGAAGTGTGAGGGCAAACCTTGGAGGGCTGCAGGCTCCGGATACAGTGTTCATTTCAAAAGAACCTACCATTATTGCTAACCTTTCAAGAAAATGTGTTATTTTATTCCTTTTAATATCTTCCCTGTTTTACGATTACACTTATGTGTGTGTGGTCAATCAGGCAGAACTCATACGCTTCTGTGAAAATCTTCAGTAAGGTCCATAGTCAGACGAAATGACACCTATAGTTCTTGGGTGGTCATAATGAGGGCCATTTGACTTTTAAAACAGTCTGTTTGTATGACAATTTATTACTTCACGTCTTCCTTTGCGATTTAATTTCTCTTTCAGTAGTCAGGAGAATAATAATTTCCCTCCATGATTGTATTACAGGTCTCAGTCATTTGGTCATACTCAAAAGACGTTTGTAGTAATGTTAAGGGAGTTGTAAGACTTGCAATAAAATCGGCATGCTCTCACTAGATTTGTTCTTGGTGATGTGAAACTCTGTCCATTTATTCTGTTTAACACTGGATTTCATCCCTCCCAGAAAATAAACTGTTAAAAAACTTTTTCATTTGTTCATTAACAATGACCAGCAGTATAGGCTATATATGCACATATTATAACAAGAAAATTCTGTCATTTTTCTCAAACATCATGAACATTTCCACCATGTCTGAATTGATGAACTGTATTTACTATTCTGTGTTGGAAATGACATTTTAAGCATTTCTGGATTAACAACGGCTAATTGTTTTCTCTTTCAATAGCTAGAATGTAATGTATTTTAAATACACAAAATTAAACAATATTTTCACACTTTTCATAATTTGACTAAATATCATGGAAAAGATGTACAGTACAATAAAAATATTATCACTTTTTACTAAAAGGTCAAATTTTTGGTTGTCGGGTAAATAAGGCCATACATTCATGAATGTAAAATTTATATTTTAATATAATATAAAGTGTAATAAAATACATATTTCCAAACCGTAGATATGGAAAGGGCTTATTAATATTTTTAAGTCATCATACATTTCTTCAATGTTATAATTCATGGTTTCATGACAATTTTTTTATTTTTTCAGATTATATTAAAAAAATCTATACAAATGATTAAATGCATAAACATGTAATGTGATCTTCATAGCATCATTTTTCAAAATAAATAATCAACCCTAAGACACACACTAAAAGTAGCCAAAGCTGAAGAATCACCCATTTATTTTCACAGTCCATTTTCCCCCTCAATATCCATTTCACCAAATAAAACTTTTTCTACAAAAAGACTTTTGTATAATACAGTATTATTTTCTGGGAAAGAGCTGCACTCACAATGAAGCACTTGTTTTGTTTATGCAGTACTAATGGACTAACGCAGCTAGCGCATTGTCAAATCTAATGGAGGACGAATAAAAGCGAATGAGACTGCAAACTTGAGTGGCACTAATAACATTTACGTGAATCTACAGATTTGTTGGTTTTGTGGTAAATCAAATCTCAAATTGATCAGTAAACACTCTGCGGTAATGTGGTCACTAAGACTGAATTAAGAGAGATGGAGAGATTGAAAGGAAACTGGAAGAAGGAAGCTGGTTTCCGTTTCTGATCGATATACATGATTGCTCTCTTTCCTCACGTCTCTGTCCTGTCACTCAACTCAAAAGGATTACACAACCTGATATCCTTTATACAAACAAAGAAGCAAAGCAGACTAGACTTTAGTCGGGGAAGACAATTAATTTGACATACATGAAGTATGTGATGGAAGTACAGTCCATTTAATATCCTGAACTGCTGTGTAGATAACTGAGAATCAAAACATTAAAAATGCAACTTTTGTCCACTCTTTCAGACTGTCCGTGGGCGGGGAAACAAAAATGCAGAAGTGCAGTTTTCACGAAAGACCTGGAGTTGTCAAATAAATATTTCCTTGCCCAGGTAACAGGGAGAATGAGTAAACATTGTTCATTTACTTACTACCAACAATATATGCATAATATATTTGTAACAATACAAAGTGGGTTGAAAACTGGCAAAGTTACACTGTAAATCTAACATGTTTTAGTAAAAAATTACATTTACTTAATATATTAACTTAATTGTAAAAATCTAGTAATCTGTACTTTGCCTTTGTTACTCAGAAAACCCAAGTTAAGATTATTTGACTGGTTTGAGTAGCATTTTGTCAAGTAAAAAAGGCGGGGCAATTCTTAATAGAATTTTTACTATTTTCCCACACTTCTGGAGTTATCTTTCTCCTTGTTTGCATCCACTCATTTTCCAAAGTCATTTTGAATGTTGAATTGTCAATATTATTGAAAACTTTGAGAGATCATCACATATATAAACTGGTGTCGATTTCCCAAATGGTTTTGTATGATGATTAATGTTCCCTTTGGCTGGGCAACTGACCCTTCACCGGTAGTTTGATTGACAGGCGATCTGACCAATCATAACCCAGAATCCTGCCAATTTGTCTGACAAAGCAGTCAGGGGAGTTAGTAGATTAACGTTGGTGAACTTGAACTTGAAAAATTGTGTGTACTCACGTCTTTGAAACAACATTCCTTCTGATGTTCGTTCAAGTTTATTTGACGCTATAAATGAACTTGAATGAAGAGATGATCGGTTCACGAGCCGCTAGAAGGAGCTACAGCGATCTGTCACGACACATTCAAGAGACACTAGATGCTATTTATTGTTAAAACTTATTTTTTTTTAAAATTGCAATATTTTAAATATGCTCTGTCTTGTCTGTTGACGGGTTGTCAGTGTCCTCTTCGCTCCAGGATGTATTTTTCACTGTGTGAGAACATGATGTGTGGCGTGAGAGCGCAACAGTAACTAAAGGGGGGGTCTTTGCGAACAGTCAAATGGAACTTCATTGATATTAATATCATTTGTATTATATTATTCAATTACTTGTAGTTTCAAAAGAAAGAGAAGTAATAAACAGGTTGCTTTTAAAAGGTGACCTTCTAACTGGATCATTAGTCTACTTTTCATGTAGAATTATGATGTATTAAATATTGTATTGCTAACACGTGTGAAACATCATACTTTTAAAAGGGATAATATAATCTCCCTGTAGTTGTGACAATATCTTACAATTAACCTAGCTTGAGTCCCATGCAGACATCAACATTTAGCATCCAAAACAACAATGGTAACATTTTTATCTATTATGTATTAATTGTAACAACAATTTTATCTGCCGTCTTTTTTGTGCTACTACAAACACGAAATACCAAATAAAATCACCAAATAAAGCGTAAATAAGAAAAACAAAGCAATTGCTTAATTTATTCATACGGCAATACACTCTGGGAGTCAGTAGCTATACAAAGTCAAGAGTAAATCTAAAGTAAATTCAACTGTCTACAGTTCTTTTTTTAGTTACTTGAAATCTTGTGTAAGTGAACTCCACTAGCTAGGCATTTAGGCTACAACATACTATTCCTATTTCACTTAGTTTTTTAAAGCAATCGATTAGCATGCTTTGAAAGGTCTGTCTGGTGCTTCATAAATTTTAGGGGTTCCAATCATGGGATCATTTTATGGATTTAGTTTAAATGAATTAATTTTGTGTTAATTTCCTGTTACTAACCTGTTAAATATGAAAGAATTAAGCAATCATTTGGCTTTATATAGAACCATTTTGTACAGACTTCAGAAAAGGTTCTTTAAAATTGAATCAAGAACCCTATGGTTCTATACAGCCCCAATGAACCGTTTTTCGAAGTATTAAGTTGTAAAATAGACACAGCTTTATCCCATCTGGCTCTGAGAGACTACCAGCCTCTAATGCTACAGTAGCACTTACAGTCATTCAAGGTGATTCCTCAGTCAATAACAACCCTCTATGTCTTCACCGACACCTCACATATGGTTTGAATGCTGTAGTCAGTAGTGAACCGAGAGCTGATGAGAGACGCCGGTATCTCAGTAAACCCACAAAGTCATTGGCAAATCTGAGTAATCAGGAGCAGGCAACAGGGAGCGACTCCTGGTCCAACATCCATCCACATTGTATCTCAAAGATCGCCTCACTAGCCTTTTCGAGGCCCTCGCTCGGCATCATCGGCCGTGATTTACAGATGTGTGTTTAATAGTGCAGACTAACAATATATTACACAAGTTAAATGCAGACAGAGTAATTAATGTTGGCGAGAGGCTAATGAAGAATTGCTGAATGGAACACGTTTGTACAATGAAATACAGTGACGATAATACTCGACGGCCCAATTCTTCACTTTAAACTCACGAAAATGCCCATTTCAACATTTAGTGACTGAATGTGCAGTTTTCCAGTGCAGTTAATCACGTCTGTGAAATAAATCTAAGTCAGCTTTGTTTTATGAGAACACTGACTGCTGGCTTACCGCTCTTTTTGACTCTGTAATGGGTGCAGGGGGGACTGGGAGCAATTGAAACACACTCAATTACTTCAATCAGAAATAAGCTGGACTCATGACACGCTCTGTGCACATGCTCAGTAGGATTCTGCTTCCGCCAGAGAAATATAAAAAAAAGTTAAAGGTGTCATGACATGGATTCTTTTAGTATTTTAATATGTTCCTTGAGGTTCACTTATAAAAGTTAAAGTTTTTGCACACACAAACACACACACGCACACACACAACAACAAAAAACAACAAATGTAAATGCAGAAAAAGGATTATTTTCAATCTTCATTCTGACCCTCTGTCTGAAATGATCTGTTTTTAAGTGATGGCTCCTTTAAGGCTTGTCAGTGAACGGCCACTGTTATGATTGCCTAATGTCACTGCAGGAAACATCGCTATTGCATGTGAATAAGTGTTGAAAATATTATGCATATAAATCCATAATTTACAGACAAAGCATTATGAAGTCATTTATTTACAGTTTGTGATGTAGCTGGTGTCAAATTCAATATAGCTGACTGCTTCACCTCTATATGAACGCTCCGAACAAACATATAATCCTCTGACGTGATCCGGAACGCCATTAAAATAAACCATCCGCTTGTTTCCGACGCTGGGATCCTTCTGAAGTCTGTACAGAGACGCAAAAAAACTGTTTAAACTGTCAAAGCTGTATTTTTCCTGTTTGTGGAGTATGCCAGAAACTGAACATGTATCTGCATACTGTATTCAGTGTAGACAGCCTCGGTGATTATAATGGGTTCTATTTGTCAGCTGTTAAGTGACTGAATGTCAGTGGGCGGGGCCTATGATGGGATAATGTAATAACTATTCATTGATGTCTTGCTCTGGAGGCTGGCATATGCAAATGTTTTTGCCTGTGTGACATCACAGATGCCTCAATATCAAAACGAGCCATTTTTGGAGCTTGAGTAAATAAATGCTTTGTTTATAATGAGGAGGATGTTTTAAGCTACGAAACTTGCAAGATGTTTTAATCGTACAAAGACCTCTCATATCTCAAAAGATCAAGGAAATTTGATTTCTCATGTTATGACCCCTTTAAGTTATACATATAGTATTTTGTATTCTACCGTTTGTGTGGTAGTCGAATGGATTTTTGGCATTTTAAAGAACTGAATCTAGTGTCTGGATGACAGTGGTGGAGTGATGCTAAAGTACAAAGTGTAATAATATTTCACAATATTACTGATTTTAAGAAAAAAAAATTCTGCCTTGATAATATGAAAAATATTTTAAGAAATATCAACCCCAAATATGTGAATGTGAACATTTTGTTTACAAATGAGTTTAATTACAACAGAACTTCAATACTGTAACTGCTAATATAAGTTTCTGCTTCATCAGCCAGATCAGGAGTAACTGCAAGAAAAACAGTCTGCCGTTCTTGTTTGTTTTGTGAGGGTGGGCCACTGGCAGCCTTAAATGCAGTGCCATCTCCATGTGCCAAATCCTAAACCGGATTAAAAGACATTAAAAGACTTTGACAGCTGTTTAAATTAGGTTTTGAAAACAACATGAAACAGCATTCACAACACATTTAAATTTTAATATGACATATTGAGTAAAAGGGAATATTCAATGGTAAAATATGTTATTCATCAATTTATCCATTAACTATATTAAGCATTTTTTTAAAATAATGCAACAATAAGATAATTTAATTTGTTACCTTTTAATTAATTTATATATATAAATTAAAAATATATATTTTTTCATATATATATATACATTATATACATATATACACACATTTTATACACACACACACACACATATATATGCAGAAAAATAAATAAAAATAAACCCCATAAATCATAACTTTGCATGTAAGCATATATATTTCGATTTATAAAGACATGACACAAATAACAAATTTACTTTTACAAAATAAAAAATAAAATAAATATGTCTGAGATAATTAGCCAATGCTTGGTAAAAGGCAAAAACAAAACAAACAAAACAGAAATAAATCAAAACACTGGTACAAGATATGTGCTCATTTCTGCTTGGTGTGCAAATGTCATTTTGGTTCTCTTTGTCCTTAAAGGAAGTTTTAAGTGGGTGGTTTGAAGACCAACTGTGGTGCAGATATATTTCTGGTTTTGCTGTGGGTTAGACACTCCCAAGAAGCTCACCAGAAGTATGCAGATCAAGGCCGTGCTATAGAGTAGACGATTAACAGCATTAAACCATGACCTATTGAGGTCGGTCCTTTTCCTCTTGCTTGGAAGTAATCTAATGGCGGTATTAATTGAGTTTTCTCTTTGCCTGCAACAAGAACCTCTTCCTTTTTTAATCACATTTCAGCTCTGCTGAATGGATCGGCATAGCATACTTGGCTGAACAGTAAACGAAGTTCAAATTCCAAAATGCCATTGGAAGTGGGCAGAAAAACATTAAAATGCCATTTAAGTGCATTTCAAGCATTGCAAACTGTGACCATATCCTGTTATTGAAGGGATGGCAGCTTTGCTGGGTTGTGACAGGGTAAACTACGGTACGCACTGTCCTGTTGGAACTGGCCAGCGTGTTTAGTCATACATTAGGAAGAGGGATTTTTTTTTTTTTTAAGTGCTATCTGATGCTTGCGGTAGCGCGTGTGGACGCAGTGGTCTTTTTTAGGCGTGCCTTAGAATGGACGCACAACAATTTTACCATTTACTGTGGTCGTGTGATGGTGTATTGCCACTGTTATATTGGTTTGGAATGTACCATTCTATTTTGGGGTGGGCTTACTCAAGAGTTGGGTTTTCAACTACTTATCTCTGCAGCTCACATCCAAGGCCTCTTGAACTTCAAGTCCGGTGTAAAATATAAATCAAGCAGTTTACATTTTCTAAAGGAATTTGAAATACATCTTTAGCCCTTTTTTTCTCCACAATCGCAAGCAGGGCCAAAGAAAAACAGCGTGGCGTGCAGCTCTGATGTCTGTTTTTAATATTAACAGACATGAGTTTGATATTCTGAAACATACCAAAATAAGCAGTATTTCTATTTAACTGGAGCCGGCCGGTGAAGCGAACAAAATAACCCGTTCATGTCCGCCACTAGGAGCTATCTGTGTTTATTTATCTGGACAGAGCGTATCTATGGTATTTCAGCGTTAACTGACAGCCTTCATAATATTTAATGGAATGCCACCAAAAAGGAGAAATTTCAAAAGGCCTCCATCATCACAAATATGAGCCAAGATTACCATTGTCAGGCTGTTAGCTTATATCAATCATATTAAATTAAAGAAATCTAGGGAGAGAAATAATAAAATACTGCATGCAGTCTTTTACTGGAAATGCTCTGCCATTTTCTTCAAAAACCCAGTAAATTAAACCACAAAATAAAATAAAATAAAAAACACTGCACTGTAGCATAATGGTGTAAAATGATTCACCTGAAGTAAACAAACATAAAATATGTAAAATAGCATTAAAGTAAATTACTAACTCATATTAGAGTATTAGTAGACTATGGAAGACTGTTAAGGTTAGGTATTAGGATTCGGGTTAATAGAATAAGTTCACATGTAGTTGTAAAGTTACTTATAGTCAGTGCTGTGTAGATTACTTACAAGTTGTAGTCCATTACTGAATTACAAATGACATGCTAAAAATTGTTGTTAGTAACATAATCTGTTACATTACTACTTTTTGATTACTTTTAGATTACTTTTGCCCTAACTGTTTATTACGTTGATTTGAATAGTATAAGCTTCAATCTACGATGTTGATAAAAATATTTTTCACCTGTCTGTGTGCAAACATTTTAGAAATGGAAATTTAATAGATAAAAAAAAAATAATAATTAGGGTCAATGAATCAATGAACTCTGAATAATTTACTGCCATTTTGTGAATGTTAAGTGAAAATGTAATCAATAAAACATAACTGTATTCTGATTAAGAGTTTTTATTAGTGTAATGGTTATCAGCAGTAGTGCCTGTAGTACCACTAGAGGGCACTCCATCTTGGACTCTCACACATACACATTTACTCCCGGACTTCATTTACCACAATGCACTTCACACGCTCCCTCACTCCATTCATGCAAACTACATTTCCCAGAAGCCCCGTACCTATCACTGATCACCTCACCAGCTGCAGCTCATTATCTGGACTTTTTAAGCACCACTCACACACACATACACCACGAGATCTTGTTATTTCCCTGTGTGTAACTTTTCTGAGCGTTTATTACCCGTGTTTACTCTCCTGTTTTTGACCCTGTCTGTTTACCGTTCTCTGACCGTTCTCTGCCTGCCCGTGTTTTGTTTTACTGGACTGTTCTATTTTCTGCCTGCCCCAACATTCTCGCCTGTCCACCCACTACGATTCTGCCTATTCCTCTGAAATGCCTGTTTGCTGTTCTGTGACTATTGCCTGTTTGACTACCCCTGTTACAATAAAGCCTGCAATTGGATCCCACTCTATTGACTCTTCAATACAATTAGTAATAATAATGTAATTACAAGTATTTAATTTTTGGAATCTGATTATGTAAACCAGAGTATAATCAGTCATTACCCAGAACGGTATCTCACGGCTAATTCGTACGTATTTTATGAGGTGACTAATTCATACGATTTGTCTAAACCCCAGTGACGGCTAGGTTTAGGGGCGGGGTTAAAAAAAACTTGCATAAAAAAAAAAAGACACGATTCGGCAAAAAACGTACGAGTGAGGTCGTACGAATTAGCCACCTCATAAAATACGTACGAATTAGCCGTGAGATACCGATCAGGTTGGGCCGTCTAAACTAGACAATTGAAATAAAGTGTTACCATCACACAAAAATGTGACAGGAGGTTTAAAAAAAGAACTACACACAAAAGCAGGAATGGCAAAATAAACCAGCAAATAGTAAAAAAATTAATTAAATAAAAATATTAATGCTGTGGTGCATGCTGGGACCCTAATCTCCAGCATTGTATGTAAATATGAACTATTTTACAGCAAATACTATGTTATAGTAAATGTAAAAGATGTTGTGCCGGCAGTGAAAGTAGCCTATTGAGTTCATTTCGTTGGATTGCCTGAATTTGGAGCAGGGTGAAAATAACAAATGAACATGAGGTGATGACATGCTTTGATTTGGACTGTAGACATTTGCACAGGAAGCTTTTTAATGAGGTGAGGCGTTCATATGCTGAAAGCCCCATAATCGTATTAGCCCATTAATAATAATGCAAAGTGAGAGCACAGCGGTTCAAAGAGGCAGCGTTACTCCAGCCGTTGTCATTGTGGAGAGACCGCAGGTCCGTTTTGGCAGTTCCGCTTTGTTTGTTGTGCTCGTTTCTGTCAACTCAGTGGAAATACGGCATCAGCCAACTGCATGGCGTCTTGTTCGTACTGTGGCTGCACTCCTGATCAGTGTCAATTTAATTGCAACTGAATCTATCTGGCTTCATGGAACTAATTTAAATGTGTATAATTTTGTATTTCAAAAAATTCTGTCATTCCAAATATGTAAATGTTTAAGAGGCAGCCGTCTCTGCTTGGCTCTGAGTAATATGGCTCCAATAAACTTGAGTGTCAAGTATGCTTGATTTATTTGAAGTGGAGGGGAAGACTTTAATATGAGACACATGTTTTCAATAGATAGCTGAAGTTTGAACCGATAAATCACCAGAAGATGTAGAGCGGCAATGCAGCAGGCAGCCAGTGATTTGTAAGTAATATAGGGCAGGCATACAATACTCTACTTCAGATGATTCGCATGCAATTTTTTCCTGTTGGTTACAGTTTAGATTTTTCATCCCATCAAGACTGCATGCAATCCGGACAATAATTACAGAGAGCACTGGATGAAGATCCCTGGAGACCGCAAGCTTTTGTCTGATTATGATGGTGAAGGAACACTTTGCAATAGCCATAGCAAAGCAATAAGTGATTTTATCTACTGAACAAAAAGTCTTAATACTGCAGACACTGCATTTATTATCACTGGGTGAAGAGGTCTCATGGTAAAGAAAAAAATATAAAATAACTTTTTTATGTCAGCATAATCAAAAGCATTGAAAAAAAAATGTCACTTAGATGTGAAAAGAATCTTAATAGGATTTTTTTTCTTCATGTTAAAAGACAAAGTAGCCAAAATAACATAGTACACACACACACACACACACACACACACACACATGCATATATATATATATATCGAGAGAGAGAGAGAGCATATACAGGCCTGGGTAGGTTACATTTAAAATGTATTTCACTACGGGTTACACAATACATGCTTTAAAAAGTCATTTATAACGTATTTCGTTACATTACTCAAGTTTTGTAACTTAATCTAAATACTTTAGAATATTGCGGTAATTGCAAGTTTTTATCTCACAATTCTGACTTTTTTCTCAGAATTCCGTGATATAAAGTTGCAATTATAATGATTAATTATAAACTCTCAATTTTGAGAAAAAAGTCAGGATTGTGAGATAAAAAGTCACAATTACCTTTATTTTTTATTTTTTTTATTTTTTTTTACAATTGCAAGGGACACAATTTTTATAACTTCAGGTCATCTGTTATGTGAAATAGCTTATTCAGTATTAAATAAAAATGTCATTTTTTATGATCCCTCTTATTTTGTTAAAATGATTAAAATGCACTGAAAACTTATGAAACTTATGAGCAAAAATGTGAATTAGGATGATTTTGCAGACTTTTAGTTTCGGAGAATAACCAATTTCTGTTTACATTCATTGCCCGCTATAGTTATCACATTAATGTTTAAATGAAATAAATGACATTAAAACTCAACGTAATCACTTTGGTAATCTAAAATACTTTTCAGATGTAACTGTAATCTGATTACCACCCATTTCAAATTTATGTATATGTAAATATACGGTATATATAAAAAATATTATTTATAAAATATACACCAATAAAATTAAAATTAAAATATTAAATGCATGTAGCACATACATACTATATGTCAAAATGTATATGTGCGTCAAAATAAATAAATAAATAAAACATGCATGTTAACCTGTTTAATAAATATTTTGTATGTTTTGGGCATTTTATGGTACTAAATTATATTTATTCAGTAGTTCAAATTCATTTATTCCCTTTTTGAGCTTGGACCCGAAAATTAAATGTCCAACTTAAACTTTCATAAATCTTGAATGCTCAAGACTTAAGTTTGGTCTCTCACATTTGGCAGATTATTGCTGAAGTGAAAAATGTTTAAAAAGTGACTTGATCAAAGTTACACAATTTTACATTTATTATGAAAAAATGCACAAAAATGTTCTATTTTTATATCAAGTATCCAAAACACGTTTTACAACATGAGAAAATCAAAGCCATAAATCTCAACAAGCTGTGTTCCAAATTTGGGGCTCAAAAAATGAGCTTTCAGTAAGATTTTCAGTAAGATGAAATGCCATAAAGGTGTGACATTTTTCTAGGACCATTTAATCTTTTTGAATCATGTCCATGTTCACACAGCAAGTGCCAAAACTTTTACCAAGTTTTGTACCATTCTGATGAAGTAAAAAAATTTTTTTTAAAAATTTAAAAAGCATAAAATTTTTCGATCAAAAATAACTGAAGTGCACAAGAGGGTTAAATGTATTGTTTTTTGACTTTCCCCCCCATAATTCCTTAGGTTGTTTGCCTTTTAAATCAAATCAGTGTCATCAGCTTGCTCTCATAAATAAAGTATAGACTATAAACAGGCCTTTGCATTTTCGGTGCTGTTCTCGGCTTCTTGTGTTTCACTGCAAGACAAACGAATGATTGTAGTCAAAGCCTGTTTGTGCATAGCTGTGCCAGATCAAAAGCCACACAGACTAACAAACGGAGAATTTCACAAAACTGTTATGAATTACGGGGCTTTCCTCCATAGACAAAACACTGGCAAAGTCTCCAGAACTCCGTGAGGCTTACGACTCGCTGGCTACTACAAAAATCTGCCAAAAAACACCATTTATTGATACAAAGTCGTTCATCGTGCGTTGATGGCGCACAGCAGCACACTTGGCCTATGATTAACATGCTTTACGAACACAAATTATAGCTTACAAGTGTTTTTCACTGGCGTCTCGGCCCTCCGGACCTCTACGGTCCAGATACAACATTGATCTTGATGCCTTGATTAAAATTACACTGTGCGTTTTAAACGAACAACCGCATCATCTACTGATAAACTCCTTCAAGATTACAGCAAACAAATAGATCCAAAACATCTCTGTTGCTGAGCAGTGTGGCATGACACATCCAACGTTAACAGTTTGATCTATAAACCAGAGTGGGAGGGTTTGTGTATGTGCAGCATCAAAAGGACCAGTCTCAGAACACCATATGTACTCAATGTCGAACGCCCAACGTGATGTGTGAACAGCCAGAGGCCATAACATATGGAGATCCTCTGTATATTCAGCTTTATAGACATGCAACGATGTGTCGATTTGCTAGTCTTAAAGGGATAGTTCATCCAAAAAATGAAAATCTTGTAAACATTTACTCACCCTCATGACGTTCCAAACTTTTTTTCTTCTGCAAAAAAACAAAACAAAATAAGATATTAAGGGTCCAAACAACACTGGCTTTCGCAAACTTTTTTCATTATATAATGACAGAATTTTCATTTTTGGATGAACTATCCCTTTAAGTTGATTTGATTTATGCATCTCTGCAAAATTTTATTTGGTCTTACTGCAAAGTTACAACAGTCAAAATGTGAAAAAACAGCTTATTTCAATCCCTCAACCATCTCTCAAAATGACTTACAATTAAGATAAAATAACGCAAAACAAGCATTAAAATAAGCTAAAACAACTAAAATCAAAACATTTCTAATTAATAGTGGTCATTTTTCTTCTTCTTTTATTTAAAGAAATGGGTTTCTCATTTTCTCTTGGAAAATCGGGATGTATGAGACGACCGCATATTAAAAGTGCAAATTTTCATAATAAACGCCAATTCGTTTTCAAACTTTTTTTCTTTCTTTTTTTGTTATGCCAAGCTTTAAGATTTTTATCAGGTAGAAAATAATGTAATACTTTCCCCAGCAGATCACAAACAACTGGAGAAGTCATATAAATTCATTGGTTAAACAGAGTGAGACCCTGAAATTTAACTTACACAAACTAGGAAGGTCGGGTCTTTGAATATTATTGTGGATGATGGGGGGCCTTGGAGCCAAAAAGGTTGAAAAGCGCTGTTGTAATGTGCATTAAGAGTGTAATTTTACATGTTCCAAAAAAAAATAAATATTCCAATTAGAATCAAAAAGGGTTTTACAACCTTCTTAAGTTCCACATAAATGTTAATTCCAGTTCTTTATTCTCTAATAGACAAAAACATGTTCTGGTGCTTTAAAGAACCCAGAAATGTAACACAAATATTTTTTATTCTCTAAAGAACCTTTTAGTTTAAGGAGCCAAAAATGATTGCTGATAACAATAAGTTTCTGAACCGAACCAAAGAATCTGTAAAGAACCACTGAACGGCTATTATTTGTAAGAAGGTTCTCTCTCAGATGGAAATAAATGTAAACCGAGTGCAGTTTTAGCTGACGGTGTTTGGAGTCGCGGAACACATACTCAGATTTACAGCATGTTCAGTTGTTCCACACACACACCCGTGTTAGGTTTGAACATGACCACCAGCTGAGCTATGTAGCCTGAGAACGGGCTAGTGTTCGTTTCAAAGGCGGCAATGTATATTTTGATGCTCATTTTCCTGAAACGCTTCACTTCACAGTGAAGAGAAGTGAGTCAGACCGTTTCTACAGTTTTCCAGCGATTCCGCATAGTCACCATTTCTGTGTTTATCTTAATTGGCTCACATCGGGTCTCTCCTGCGTCCTGAAAGACAAATCTCATAATGTTTGACTCTGTAAAATGGTCTGAAGTGTTTTAATATTGAGAGCGTTTTGAGTGGAGAGGGAAAAGTCACTGGAAAAGACCAGACACGGAGGATAAACAGGACCATATTGCCGCCATAACACACCACAGCAAGCATCTGACCGCTGGGCAGCGCGGAGAGGCGGCGTGTGGGTGGCATGCATGGCTAATTCCCCACCTGTGTGTGAATATTTCCTTAACCAAGAAGCTACTTTGAAAAAAGCCAACCGTAAGCGTTCGCCTGAAAAACTTGCGTGCTTTTGCGGATGCCTGCCTTATTTTATTACTCTTAATTCAAATTCCTGCATGAATTTTAAATTCAGCTCAGAATAGATTCAACTCGACTCTCTCTCTCTTTTGTCTTTTATTATTCCCTGAGAGATGTGTATTGTTTTCCTCAATGCATTTTTGTTTTGAAGTGTAAAGAATGTCTTAGATCTTAACGTGCATTTAAAGGTCAAAAAAACATTCCCAATTAACTCTTCCCTTTTCTCTTATTTACAGAAAGTTAAAAGGCTTTTACAAGTTTGCTGGACGTGTTATGTTGCTTTTACAATGGAGAAAAAGAGATGGAACAATGCACTTTTTACAGTAAATGTTGTGAAGTCAAAGTCAGATGGCGGCGACGAAACATGCAAAACAAGAAAAAGACTTTAAAGTTCTGCTTTGGTGGCTGGTTCACATCCTGGCTGATTTGTGCATATATTCACATTAAATTACTTTTGTCTTTTTAAGAATGGTTGTTAAATGCTGAGCACTAAGAAACCACCATTTAATGACATATTGTTTTTTTGCCTGTATTTTGAAGGTCTCTAATTAAACCCTATATGACTGTCTTTAAATGTGGTTTTCTGCATCTTCAGTTTGTCAGGAAACAATTCATCACCTGCTAGATGGCAGGCAAACCATTGTTTTAAGTGACTATTTTCCCGTTTAAGGAAAATCTTTTTCTTTTTACGCAATCAAATCCGCATCCATGTGCCTGGAAACACTTTTAGAAGTAACATCAATTAAACAGGACAGTCCTTTCACAAACCACTTCCATGATAACAGCTTAGATGGCAATTGTGGTTGCCAGATATTCACTGTAAACGCTGCGTTTTTGAGCCTTTGTATAGTTCGGAAGCTGAACGTTGCCAAAAAATCTGCTATGTACCTTAAATACCATCATAATAATACAAGAGGTAAAATTGAGGGCATCTTTCTATTCATTCAAATGAATCATTATAACAAGAACAAGTTCTTCTCGCCCTTTTCATGACCAATTACGAACGATAGAATTTATTGCAATTACGTAAGAAATAACTGTAATGAAATTACAGAAAAAAATTTCTTAGTAACACTAATTTTCATATTACTTTCCCATTAAAATGACAAACATCTAAAGAATATCTGTGCCAAATACCTATTAAAAAGTCCAAAAACTCAAAAGGTAATGAAAAGGAAAAAATTACTTTGGGGCGGTTTTGCATTTTACACTTTATTCACTCTGAATAAAGTTAGTGAGTTTTCATCCTCCTTAAAGGGTTAGTTCACCCAAAAAGAAAAATTCTGTCATTCATTCCTCACCCTCATGTTGTTCTACACCGGTAAGATCTTCAGAACACAAATGAAGATATTTTTGATGAAATCCGATGGTTCAGTGAGTCTCTAATGAACACTTTCAAGCTCCTAAAAACATATTTAAAACAGTTCATGTGAATACAGTGGTTCAACCTTAATCTTATAAAGCGACGAGAATACTTTTTGTGCGCCCAAAAAAACAAATAACGACTTTATTCAACAATATCTAGTGATGGCCGATTTCAAAACACTGCTTCAAAGCTTTACGAATCTTTTGTTTCGAATCAGTGGTTCGGAGCGCCAAAGTCACGTGATTTCAGTAAACGAAGCTTCGTTGCGTGATAAGTGATTCGAAATTTCAATAGTTCACGTGATTTTGGCAGTTTGATATGCAATCTTAACCACTGATTCGAAACAAAAGATTTGTGAAGCTTCGAAGCAGTTAAATGTGTAGCTTTCTGCGTATTGAAAGTGTTCATTATCTTACTGTCAATAGAGACTCACTGAACCATCGGATGTCATCAAAAAGATCTTAATTTGTGTTCTGAAGATGAACGAAGGTCTTACGGGTGTAGAATGACATGAGGGTGAGGAATTAATGATAGAATTTTCATTTTTGGGTTTGTTTTTCATTAAATATGATCAACTTTGAATATGATCAAATGATTTTTGCAACGTAACTGTTTTCCCCATGCCTCTCACATCTGGGCATGCCGAGACTTTTGCCTATCGCACCGATTGAAGCTCTTCCAAACTTTACGTCTGAGTATGTGTTTTTGCTGTGGCAAATTAGTCTGTCAAATTAGCCCATGGGCTCTGTCAACATTCCTGATGTCTGATGCATCGGAGCATCACCTGATATTACATTTCAATACAAATGACATGGCTGGAAGATGCCAAAAAGGGTCATTAGCAGTTGACACAGTAAATAATAATTCATAGTAAACAATAATAATAATAATAATAGTCTGTAAACTATAAACTGATCTTCATTTATACATGTCAAGGCGTTTTTTGAGGGGGATATAACACGTAATCTCTAGGGAAGATCTGCCCCGCCACGTTCCGCAGAGAACTCACAACCTCGTTACGAAATTGGCTGCTTTGAACGTTGGCAGAAACAAGCTGCCGCGTGCAGGAATGAACTTGTGTTAATATGTCAACATTAAAAAAACCCTCATTATTACCTCATCAACCAGACACAACAGCGTCTCATCAAAGAAGTCCTGGTGCAGACGGGCCTCCTTTTTGTTTGTTATAAGGATGAAATGGATCAGATGATACAGCACTCTTTGGTTAGCAGCAGTATAAACAGACGTGGAGATCTACAGGCACAGGCAGAATCTTTTGAATTTTCTGCACTGATTTTGGAAGGTAAATCTGCAGAAAGGAATTAAAATGTGTTAAAGGTAGCCAAGGGTAATACACATGTATTCATAGCTTAAATTAAAACCAGAATATTCAATACCAAACACACAAAAGGCAGTGGATGTGTACAACTGAATGACGGTCGTTCAAAACCTTTGACATTTTCTGCAGGTTTAGCTTCCATCCAGGCCTGGAAATCATCTATTTTTCTCCATGTAACCACAGAATGTGATAAAAGGATGTGTATCAAAAACAATTAACTGATAAAAAAAAAAGATATTGAATGATAAAACACATGGAGTTAAACCACAACGAATCTCATCAGTCAAAACAAATACTGACGCGCCAAAGAAAACCAATCAGGCATTTGGAGTTGTGATTACAATCAATGTATGTCTGGAAATACGCCAGCATTAGTGACAAGAGAATGTTTTATCCCAAAATTCAAAAGAAAGAGGATAAATGTTTTTTTTAGGACCATTAAGTTTTTTTTCTCCACATTGTGACATTATTTTCATAACTACTAAGCAATTTTCCCCCACAAATTCTCATCACAGTGCTGTGAAAGAATATCACTTTCATTACCTTAATGCAAAAGTGATATATTAACAGTTATTCATTTAATTTAAAAAGTATAGTTTTATATTATTTTGTGTTTTAGTATATAATTCTATATTTATAGTATATAATATTTATTTATATTTAAAGGGATAGTTCAACCAAAATTTAAAATTCTGTCATCATTTATTCACACTTATGTTGTTCTTTTTAGTTCAAAGAAGATTTTTTCATGAATGTTGGTATCCAGACAGTTGACAAAGGAAAAAAATACTATGGAAGTCAATGGCTACCTGACATCATCAACTGTATGATTTACCAACATTCATTAAAATATCTTCTTTTGTGTTCAACAGAAGAAAGAAACTCGTTCAAGTTTGGAACATCATGAAGGTGAGTAAATGATGACAGAATTTTCATTTTTGCATGAACTATCCCTTTAAGTATTTGTTGCACTGCCTTTAACTGATGCAAAATTAAATAAATAAATAAATAAGCATTAAGAATAAAATAAATAAATATAAAATTAAGTATTAATGTGCGTATATATATATATATATATATATATATATATATATATATATATATATATATATATATATATATAAACATATATATAGTTTTTCTTTTGATTCTGCTGGTAAAATATGGCATGTTTTACTTCTGAGACTATAATAAATTCTGTGCTCTCTCCACCCTGTACAAGTATAAATTAGCATAGGGCAGAGGGCACTTGCAGGCTTACGGACTGGACTGTAAACGTGGTCATGCTACTTATATGGAGACTGCAACAGTAATACGCCGAATTATACGATAAATTCACTCCAGATGTGGCAATCATCCCCAGCTCTCAACCTGACAGTGTGCACAGCAGCATCTGCAGTAGCTTTTCAGTGATCAACTCTCCCTCTATCTGTCTTTTTCACAGACACACTCACACAAACACTGTGGACAGTCCATAATGTTTGCGTTTTTTCAAGAGATTGCTTCCATACCTGCACTGCAAACACTTGGTGACTCCATTTCCTTCCACTCGAGCTGCAATAAAGGCCGTATTAGCAAATAGTGTTTATTTAACCCCTTAATAGATGCACTCTGGTGGAAGCTAGGTGGAGGCCCTTCTCAAAACAAAGCCTGTAGTTCTCTGCAGCTGACACTTTGATTAATGTGAACTAACACTGCAATTACCAGTGTTGCTATTGAAGATCAGAGACAAGTTGTGAAATGCATTAGAGTTGCTAGAATCATGAGATACTGTTAAGGGCAAGCTAACTTAAAAAATCTAGAAGCTATAACAATACACCACAGATATATTAGCAGAGCTAAATTAAAAGCTACCGTTTCAATAGTTAGGCAACAAGCAACATGGCAAAAGTTGTGTGCTGCATTTATACAAGAATTTAATTTAAATAATATAATTTTGTAATTATCGAATATTTAAAAAATCATTTTAACCTCTTCCCTGCCATTGACAGGATTTTCCGTCATTTACGAGACAACGTTTCCCCGCCATTCATGGAATTTTCCGGCTTTCCGTATTTTCACTGTTATACGGTAGGGGGCGGTATTACACATCTTCTAAAAGAGGAGAGAATCTCCTGATCAAAACACAGGAAAAAATGAGCAGAAACAAGCAATAAAAGCTTTGCTTATGCACATTGTAGTCATTGAAAGAAAAGAAAAAAACGTGATTTTCTCAGCTTTTTGTTCAAAATGTTGCTTTTTTCATGAAACTTATCCACATTCAAGTGTTGATAAATAAAGCTAATATAAAATGGGTTTTGTTCTTTTATATATATATATATATATATATTGCATGTTCAGATATTCATACAACAAAATATTCAAAATATTTTGCATTACAATAATGCAAATATTCTAATTATTTTTACTATTATATTGTACATAGATCATACTATTACTATTATAATAAGTCGCTTTGGATAAAAGCGTCTGCTAAATGACTAAATGTAATTACATGGCCCAATATTAATTTTGCACATGCCCTGTGTCCATAGCTGTATCCTTTCTAGTCTTTAACCATCATTTAAGCTGTTCTTTTTTTGAAAGACAATAACTTTATTTATCATGCACTTTTGGCCATGAAAGGTAATATTTGAAAATGCATATAGGGGCACTGTAACTTCAATATTACTATATCCATAAAAACCCCACTGTACTATCAAGGTAAAAGTCAAATTATGGTATGTTTTGGTACTTTAAATGCTTTGTTGAATAGTGCTAGTGCCTTAATACTCATACTTTTCACATTCAGGTGTTGAATTCAAATACCTTCTTTACTGGCCAGTGATAGGTTGCATTTGAAGGTTTAATTTTAATTGTAAGTAAACCTCATCCAACACACTTTTTGTTTTCAAATACGTATTTTAGTGTGACACTATTTTAATAATTCAGTGTGAGAGCTGTTCATATAAATCAGAATTAATCACTGAAATGCAGTGATTAAACAAAAAAAGATTCAGTTGAATTGGACATGGGTAGCTCTGATTCGGACTCACTCATGCTTGATTGTTCAGGTTATGTTGGAATATGAGTTGAACGCACATTAACATCACAAAGTTGTAATTCCAAATGGAAAACAGGATTTTGATTTGATAAAATTCATAGAAACATTGATGTAATATACACATCTATAACTTTTTATTATGTTGCATTACTGTTAAAAGGGTTCTGCGTTTGTCAGTAAGTGAAATATAAAATTGTATTAAATGTTATTAAGATAAAATCACTCAAACATACATTGTAAATTGTTATTAGGAGTAGGAAGTAGGTAGGAACTTGTTAACACATAATGAAATATAGCATATTGTCGGAGAAAATATAATCAATAAAACAGCTTTGCAACGGAAAAGCAACATGATTTTAAAGAAAAAACTAAGCCATAATGTACAGATTGTATGAGTATCCTGCCACATAAAGTAGTTTTACCAACATGACAAATAAGCAGAAAAACTAATTATGATACTTTGCTGTTTTAGCAGAGCAACTCAGAGGAAACATATTCGGCTCATTATGCCTAAGTCAAATTTGCTCTATGTAAGTCTTTCAGTCATTAGAACCAACACAATGAGGAAATTGTTTTTACAGGAAAATAAATTCCCTTGACACGCTTTTAAGGACCAGAGAAGACAGAATCTCCATCAAATTACATTACGAGACAAAAATGACAGTGTAAATGAAATCAAGCAAACTCGTAGCGCTTTTACAGATGGTGCACGGCCTCTGTGTTCGCTGAGGTGTGCATGTCAAATTACTATGCAAAGTTTCGTGATCGGCAAGAACAGCGGTTCTGTTGATCGAGTCGCGGTGGTTTGACCAAATGTAGCCGAGAGCACTTGTAGCTGTCCTGTCCATTTACAGGCTGAAACGTGTATGAAAAAAGACGTCACAACGGGAGAAGGAAGTTTGCTTAGCTGCTCCTTCGGAGCCAGGTGCATAAGTTGGCCAGACTCTTTCTCGTACGCGATCGTTTTAAGTCAGTTTTCATCACCTAACATCTTTATCAAACCCATGGGCCTAGTTTATGTTTTCTTTTTCTCCTCCTTCTTGGGGGGCCGGCACTGTAAAATTACAGCGGGTGATGGAGAGAGGTCCCTCGTGCCTTTGCACATGATTAATGCATTTAAATGTTCACGTAAAACATGCATTGCTAAGACTTTTTTTGATTACAAGTAGTTGGGTTGTAAAGTGCCTCTGCAGGCTGTGCTCTTTTTGACTTAGACTTTTCTGCTTCTTGAATTTTCCACTTGTTTTTTTCATTCTTTCTTATGCTACATTCGCCTGTAAAGTTAAATCGTTTTACTGAGTGGAAAGCATGGCGGAGAGATTTATTTGACCCACAGGAGATGATGTGCTGTATGGACTGCTTGGAAGAGCTGTATTCTATCTCTTCAAACTAATAGCACTAGGTTTAGTTTAATTCCTTTTTGTTGGCTGCAAATTTATTGATGGTAATATTGAAATGCAACTCGCTTGGGAGGACTAAAGCAATAAGAGAACCATTTGGAGCAATCTTGAGAAACTCTCAGAAACAAATAGCAGTCTAGCACTCACAAATGTTTGCCACTGAATGCAGATATTCTGATTTCTTAGGGTGCGTTCACACTTGTAGTTCCAACCGAACCAAAAAAATAAACAACACATATAGTCCTGGTCCGCTTTGCGTTCACACTGGTATTTTTAACAGCGAACCGAAAAGTTACCGAACCAAAGGCATAGGGATACGGTCACAACCTGATTGGTCGGCTTTTATGACGTATATTTCGCCATGGAGCTCGCTTACCGAACATTCAAAACAATGCTGTGTGCTGGATTAAACGCAGTCATTTTATCATATGGTGTACATATGGTTTTATTTTTACCAGCTGAGAACTCACGAAGAGCTCATAAAATATTCAAAACATTCGAAACAGCACCAGGATTTCCTCCGTTGTATGCAGAAACAAATATTGACGAGGCACTTGATCTTCTTGTTGCTCCACGTTTGCCCTCTACTCATTTTGGAGACACCGATCTTTCCGCGTCGTCAAATCAGCCGACTTGTAGCCTCACATCTTGTGACATCACGTTCTGTTTTTGGTTCGTTTACATGTCTTTGGTCCGTGTTGCGTTCATATATCAATCGAACCGCAGCAGAATTTGTTTGGAAGTGGACCGAGACCCATCTTTTTAGCGCACTAGTGTTCAGATTGGCAGCATTCGCATATGTTCAAATGAACCACACTAACTGAGCAATCGCACCAGGGTTCGTTTTAATCGAACCAAACATGAAAAGTGTGAACACACCCTTAGACACCATGAAATCAAAATGAACAATTCTTGTTTTTTTATGGAATATTACTGTATTTATTATAAAATAAAATTTATCTGTGCAGATATTTCGTTAATCAAAATAACTTCCCCTCCCTCTTGCAGCAACATCTCCTCTCTGATGGCGTGTTTACGGACGCAAGGGCGGGGCAACCTGTCACTCAAATGAGATCCAATAGCAAAACACAACCATCCAATCAATTCCTGATGGACAAAATCAAATCTGTTTTGAGAAGCTGTTTCGCTCAGACATACGTCACAATAGGGAAGAAAGGACTATCGCAACTTCAGTTTCATGCTGACTTTCAAAAATTAAACTTCAGCATCAATGAACTTCCCAATATTAATATATAAGGATTAATTAAAAAGGGAGCAGTCTTTTGTATTTTGAACATACTGTAGAACTGTGATGAACTGTAGTATTACATTTAATCATCAACATCAACACTAACGACACAGTTCTGAGTAATTCATTGCAAGCTTTGTTGATGAATTTGTTCATCTAAAGCTTGTTAATTTTGATGTTATCAAATGTGCACCTTAAAACAGTCACTATGATGAATGATATTTAATTCAGCATTATTATCTATCATTTACCCTGTGCACGTATTTGCTGCAATAAAACAAAGGGAAATCAAAAATAGTCAGTAATATAAAATAAAGATTAATGGGATAGTTCACCCAAAAATTATCCCATAATGTACTCCCCCTCAAGCCATCCTACAGTTGTGTTCAAAATTATTCAACCCCCACTGAAATTGATTGTTTTGGCCGGTTTGACATTGATTTTGATCATTCAGTCATCCTGCTTACAATTAAATCAAAGAGGCACGTGTAGGTCAGACAAATATAACATAACATTTATAATGAAATAACCACAAATGTCTTTTCTCTGCTCACATCATTATCAGTTTTATTCAACCCCCAAGTGACATTCTATCTTAATACTTAGTACAACGTCCTTTTACAGTTATAACAGCTTTTAAACGTGAAGCATAGCTTGACACAAGTGTCTTGCAGCGAGCTACGGGTATCTTCGCCCATTCATCATGGGCAAAAGCCTCCAGTTCAGTCACATTCTTAGGCTTGCGCACTGCAACTGCTTTCTTTAAGTCCCACCAGAGGTTCTCAATCGGATTTAAGTCTGGTGACTGCGATGGCCATTTCAAAATGTTCCAGCCTTTAATCTGCAACCATGCTCTAGTGGACTTGGAGGTATGCTTGGGATCATTGTCCTGTTGAAAGGTCCAACGTCTCCCAAGCCTCAGGTTTGTGACGGACTGCATCACATTGTCCTCCAATATCTCCTGGTACTGAAGAGAATTCATGGTATCTTGCACACGCTGAAGCTTCCCAGTACCTGCAGAAGCAAAACAGCCCCAAAGCATGATTGACCCCCCGCCATGCTTCACAGTAGGCAAGGTGTTCTTTTCTTCATAGGCCTTGTTCTTCCTCCTCCAAACATAGCGTTGATCCATGGGCCCAAACAGTTCTAATTTTGTTTCATCAGTCCACAGAACACTATCCCAAAACTTCTGTGGTTTGTCCACATGACTTTTGGCATACTGCAGTCGACTCTTCTTATTCTTTGGAGACAGCAAGGGGGTGCGCCTGGGAGTTCTGGCATGGAGGCCTTCATTACGCAGGGTGCGCCGTATTGTCTGAGCAGAAACTTCAGTACCTACATCTGACAAATCTTTTCTCAGTTCCTCAGCAGTCACACGGGGACTTTTCTCCACTCTACGCTTCAGGTAGCGCACAGCAGTCGAAGTCAGCATCTTCTTTCTGCCACGACCAGGTAGCGTTTCAACAGTGCCCTTTGCCTTGAATTTGCGAATGATGCTTCCTATGGTGTCTCTTGGTATGTTTAACATCTTTGCAATCTTCTTATAGCCATTGCCCTTCCTGTGAAGAGTAATCACCTCTTCTCTTGTCTTCCTGGACCATTCTCTTGACTTCACCATGTTTGTAACCACACCAGTAAATGTCTAGAAGGAGCTGAGTATCACAGTCATTTTAAAGCTGCCTAATTGGTGCTTATTAGGCTTTATTGCTGCTCCCTGACATCCACAGGTGCTTTCAATACCTGATTGAAAACACTTCAATGGACCTCTGTTCTTAAGAGTGGTAGTCTTTAAGGGGTTGAATAATTGTGTCAATGAAGAATTCACAAAAGAAACATTTACTACTGTATTACAAAACCAATTGATGTCATTTTAGTTGCATATGCTTCTTTAAGAAGTCCTTGTAGGATTTCATTCTGAATTCAATTACAAATGTACTCTAAATTCTCTAAAACCATTTACAGCATTGGGGGGTTGAATAATTTTGAACACAACTGTAGGTGTACATGACTTTCTTCTTTCAGACAAACACAATCTGAGTTATATTAAAAAATTTCCTAGCTCTTCCAAGTTTTATAATGGTAGTGAACGGGGCTCGAGATTTTAAAGCCCAAAAAAGTGAATCCTTCCATCGTAAAAGTAATCCATATGGCTCCAAGGCCATCTAAAGTGAAGCGATGGGTTTTTGTAAAAGCAATATCCATATTTAAAACTTTACAAGTCGAGTTCCAGCAGAAGAGGGACCTCTGGCCCGACGAATGACCGCTGGAACTTGACTTGTGAACGGCCATCGCTAGAAGTCAGTTATTATAGTTTGTAAAGTTATGGATATTTTTCTTACAAAGACTTCATCACTTGACTTCAGAAGACCCTTTTATGATGGATAGATGGACTTTTTTTGGGGGGATTCAAAATCTCGAGCCCCATTCACTACCATTATAAAGCTTGGAAGAGCAAGGATATTTTTTAATATAACTCTGATTGTGTTCGCCTGAAAGAAGATTGTTGTATACAACTAGGATGGCTTGACGGTGAGTAAATCATGGGATAATTTAAATTTTTTAGTGAACTATTCCCTTAAATTGAAATGCGATTGTATACAATGATTTTTTTAAACAAATATCCACAACGTCTAGAATATGAGGTATGAAATTTTGAATAAACATTTAAAAAACACTTCATAGAGAAGCTTTAGCCAGAGAGAGACCAAAGGGTTCATCCTGTAAAATACAAACTTTTCTCATTATTATTTCTATCGCATTTCGTTAGCTCAAAGCGATCTACGCTTGTTTGTTATTTGTTATTTGTTTGGGTGTTTGTGAGAGATTTTAAAACCCAACCCTGTGGCAGTCTGGGTGGCGGTCTAGACTGCCAAAGATGCCCCCTGAATGTTTGGATTCGGAGATTTATTTATTTGTATTCAGGATGAATATGCAAAATGGAAAGTGCAATCCTCTTTAGCACATCCTACTAACAGCAGGTCGTTCATCCGTCCAGACTGTGGTTGGTCTTCTTAGACACTGGCTGGCATACATGGATGACCAAGGTGTGTTGGCACACCCCACCCACTCTCAGTTTAGTGGGCAAACATTTATTCGCCAATCCAAGGGTATAATCACCCTTTCTGAGTGCTGCACAAAAATATGCCGAAGATGTCAATAGTGTTTAAAATTCAGATTTTTTTTTTGCAGCCTACTAAATTTGTTTTTTAATATGGTACATTGATGGCATCCAGTAATATTATGGTGTTCTTATATACAGCGGCCACAGTACGTAAATGAAGTTAAGTAAATAATTAATTATTTCAAATATGACAGATACATTTTTAAATCTTTGAAAACTCAACCATGCTACTTCAGGCTCAGTGAATAGAGATTTGACCTGCTGTCAGGTTTAAAAAAAAAAAAAAAGAACCCTCCTCTCCACACTAGCTTTGTATTCAGTCTGCCTGGCCTGCTCCTCTAGTCATCTGGTACATATTACCTGCACACATGCTCCAGACAGCACCGGCTGACATTCAGGGTTAAACAAATCCAGCCAGCGTACAGGCCATAGATCAGTCCAACACCAATGCGCTCACACTGGCTACTGTGTACATCCACTCTGCCTGTTTTACTACAGCTGCAACAGACTGAACTGCATGTTCTAGTACAGATTTTGTTTTGTTACTTGTCAAACTGGCATATTCTTCCAAGAGAACATTCAGTACATTTATTGGAAGGACAGGCTCTTAAGTAAACCCTGAGGCTACGGAGTGAATTCTCTATATAGTTGTGCCAGATTTAATGAACAGGATTCCAGCACAAAAACATGGGTCTGATTCACCCACATCCCATTCATGCATCTGATCACCCACATCGCAGTCTTGTTATCTAATTGACAGATTCCTATAAAGCAAATCAGGAGTTTGAACAAAATAGACAGCGTGTGTGAGATCTTCACCTGGGATGGTTAGCACGGTCCAGTTCGCCCCTGCTGGTAGATGCCGTAACTACTCCCCCTGGCTTCGAAAAAAATTCTGTATTTTGATAAAATATTTATGCAAGCAAGATATATCTCGGTATACTATAGTGCTGTTGTTTCTCAATTGACCTCTTAAAATTCAGAATTCATAACGGGCTCTCTTTCAGATCATGAGTTGGAATTTCCCAAAATTTACCGCATTTAATAAGAATTTAAAAATAAAATCCATAAAATCTATCTATACATCCATCCTATCTTCCATCCATCCATCTTCTGTATTTCTGTCTGTCTGTACCATCCATCCATCAATCCATCCATCCATCGTACTTCTGTCTGGCTGAACCGTCTATCCATCCATCCATCCATCCTTTGTATTTCTGTTTTTACTCTCTATCCATCCATCTATTTTCTGTCTGTACAAACTATTCATCCATCTTCTGTATTTCTGTCTGTCTGTACTCTCCTTTGGTCCATCCATCCATCCATCCATCCATCCATCCATCCATATTTCTGTGTGTACCATCTATCCATCCATCTGTCCATCCTCTGTATTTCTGTACTGTCTATCCATCCATCCATCAAACATTAGGCTTTTATTTTTACTTTGAAAGCAGGCACAATACATGAACATCCAAAAATCCTTTAAAGCTGCAGCATGTAAAATTTTTGCAGTGAAATATCAGAATTTTCTCCATCATACAATATGTTTTAAAATGAATTGCATGGCATTTATCAACACAGCCCATCCAGCATTTAATATGATATTCTAATATGGATCTCTCTTACTGCGCGTCTCACAGCAGAGTAATGTCTTAACATCCTTTTTAATAAACTCAAATGTATCTAATATGATAAACAGAGCTGTGTTACCTCAGACCGGAAGCAGTGCCCGCGAAAGTCGTGTGTCGTTCGTCTCTCATTATCAGTCGCTCCAGTGCCTCGTTCAGCTCCACAACACTCGCTCCTGCTCTGCTTCATACTACAGTAATGTCAATAATCGCATCCATTAACATGATTACTGCCCGACTCCCATCCCGATTCTTTTCCACCGACTGTGAGGTGAAGACCACATGTCCCAAGATTCCTCGCTCAAACTTGGCATCATCAAGCTACGCCTTTGTTTTGAATATGCGACCTCTAGTGGATGAAAAACTACATAGTGCACATTTAATTTCAACTTTCATTAAAAATAAAATTGCATTCTTTTTTAACCTCCTCATTTATGGCTCAAACTTCTTGACATCAGCACACTGGCAGATCAATTTCTAATCGCGTGCTCTCGAGGGTCCGGCACCAGCTGAGGAACTGCCACTGAGATGAATGGGAATGCTAACAGATAGTTCTTTCCAGGTATCTCAGAACTTCTTGGATTGAACCTATAATCATATAATTGCCTGGATTAGTGGCCAAATCACATATCAGGATCTCTAATTATAAGTCTACAACCATTACTTTAAAAAGAAAAAGAAAAAGAGTTATTAATGATGCGTCATTTACTGAATGGAAATGGCAAAGGAATCAATGTTCTAGCAGATGTCATCTGTTAAATGGTGATTTTTTTATAAGCTTATGAAACAGGTCTTAAACAAGTAACGGCTATCTTTTGCTCATGAATATGAGACGCACACATGTACAGAAAGCTATTTACTTTCTGTCCGATTTCTCACTTCATCACATGGCAATTGGAACTGACAGCATAATTATCAGATCATCCAGAATTGATCTTCAGTGGGTCAGTTCCAAGAAAAGAGGGAGAGTGAAAAGGAATAAATAAAGGGGTGGAAGAAGAAGGGGGAAAAAAAGTCATCCTCTTTGGAGAGCTGGCGATGGTTCAGTCATCTTGTCAGCGAGACACGTATGGTTACGGGGAGGCAGCATTTGGAGATTGCGTTGCGGGTGTTCTCTTGATGTACCCTGACAGGAACCAGATTCAGAGCCGAGCGGCGGCGTCTTAGCTCTTTGCTTTTTATTTGTCTGGCTCCTTTGGGTTTTTCCTGGCCCTGTAGGGCCGGTTCAGAGAGTCTACGGCCATTTATGCAGCTTGCTAGCTTTAGTGGGAATAACAAATACTGGGAGAAAACGTCTTAACCTTCTGTAACAGAAGAGGAAGAGACCACAATCATGCTATTGTTCACTATTTCAATTTAGAAGAAAAAACAAGGTCCTCAAAGTTGGTGTGTTTTTGTGACGGTCGTAAGCCTAAACAGATATCAACACAAAAAGCATTCATATGTGGTTTGCCTTTCTTCAAAAAATCCAACTATTCATGAAAACGTTAATCTTAGCATTTATGCAGTACTTTTGTTTGTTTGTTTTACAAGCAGGAATTTTTATGATCCTGGAATTATGACAGAAGTATTTATCAAACTTTATGTATTTTTTCTAAATTCATGGATAATAGTTAGTTAGACTGAGAACCGATGTTGTCTAAACTAATTTGCAATTTATTAATAATTTAGAATTTGGAATTTAGCTAAATGACTATTGACTAATAAAAGGTAGATTTAAACTTTGCTTAAACTTGGAGGTAGACAGCAGAATGTAAATAGATAATATGTTTTGTAGAATTACTTAAATACAATATTAAATAATATATAATAATATATAAATAATATAATATTTATATATTGTATATAATATATAAATAATAATATAATAATATATAAATATTATAGTATTATTTGTGTATTATTGCAAAAAATAACAACATAAAATGCTACATTAAAAATCATTCATTTAAATGAAACATCCGAACAAGTGATTCCTATTATTATATTTCACATTATAATATTATATTTCATTCAATTATTACAATATTTAGTATTTATGCAAGAAAAAGCAAAAGAAAATGCTTCTTTGAACAAATGAGTGAATCGTTTCTGTGAACTCGTTTTCATCAGAACAAGGGATTCATTAAAATGACTAATGAGTGTGGAAATTTTAGAATGCTTTGAATGTTAAGTAACATTTTGTGATGCTACACTGCTAGGCAAAAGAATGTCAAAACTTTTTTGATAACAGCTGAGACACTATCATGAAAAGGTGAACCATCATATTTTTCCCAACCTGAATGACTTCTGTGGAACACAAAAATGATACCCTGAAAGTCAGTGGGGTGCACAAAATATTGGACTCCACGGACTTTCCTTTTATGGACACACAATATCCTCAAAATATCTTAAAAAAACTTTTGGGAAATATGCTCTCCTAAATCTCTCTCTCTTGCTCGCTCTAAAAGCTTTGGGAAGTTTGTTTGACCCCTTAATTTAAATGAAGATGAAAAAAAAAAAGATTCTCTGATTTTTTCAGCATGATTCAGTGCATGCTTTGGGCTTTATCTTAATAGTCAGGTCATCTCATTACATCACTTCTACTCTATGGAGAGCAGTGGTTTGGCTCTATGTTCTGTTAATCTGTTTAACACAAAGAAGGTCCAGGCCGACAGTAATTAGACTACATAGCAACACAAACCAACCGGTTTCACTTAGAGTCAGTTCTAACCACCTCAACTCTGTGCTGCATTACGCGGTGCGGAACGGGGCCCGTCCTGTGCCAGATCCGTCCAGTTTCACACCGTTCTCAGACAGTTTTCCACCTCAAATGCCGAGAGAAAAAAACACTGGTCGTGGGTGGTTTACCGGGGTCAGTCCACCGACAGAGTGCGCATTTCATGAGAACGCAGCCACTTAATTCTGAACCATTCGTCAGATTTACTCATTTACATGAGGACAGCTATCATTTTGTGCGTACGCTGACATTGATAAATGAGGCGTTTCAGTTAATAAGCAATACAAACAAATGAGAAGTCTTGAGAGAGAAGATGGTCCTCATTTAACTCCTGTTTTTTTGTTTTACTGGGGTTCTTAAAGATTGCTTCCATATGATTGCTGCATTAATTCGAGCAGAATCTGGTCAGGACTCGTGATTTAAAAGCTGCTCCTTTGTGTGTCTTTAGTGCGATTTGGTTTTTATTAGGTGGAAAAACAAACCTTGTAGTTTGAAACTACCAAAACATGGAAAATTCCACTCGCATGTCTAAATATTGTTTGATATTTAACCAATAGGTTTGTGATTTTATCTGTGTAACAGGGCAGTGGACCCAAATATTTTCAGATCAGACTTACTGTATGTGTGTGTGTGTGTGTGTAAAATATTCCCCATAAATTTGTGTCAATTTGCACCCGTTTTGTATTTTCAGAGTGTGTTAAAATATTTTTAAATCAAATTAGCGACGCCATAAATGACCATCTGATTTCCAGCAGGGATCCGTGTCGTTGGGAAACGGAAAATTTAGATGTGCAATGAAAAATGATAAATTATTGAACGGAGACCAAAACATATCAGCACTCTGACTGAGCCTTTTTCCCCCCGTCCGAGTAAAAATATTAGCACAAAAAGTCCTTATTAAGGGTGGCGATGTTATTTTAACTAGTTTGAATCACCTTTGGTCTCGGTGAGTCCCTGAGAGCTTATAAGTTCTCTCAAGCAACAGAAGCAGTGCATGAAAAGTTTTCTCCACTGGTTTAACGCAACACTAGCAGAGAACAAGCACTCCCGTCTTCTCTACTTGAGCGCGGTGAAGCCGTGTGAGATGGAAATGACACTTTCTTATGTTCTGTGAGGTCAGAGGAGGCTGCAGATCACAATGTGGCTCCTGAAAACCACCTGTACACAAATTGAGATAAACAGTGAGTCCAAAATAATTAGCAGTGTTTGTTCAAACTAAATTGGGTATAAAAGCCATTTAAATTTAACCAGATTATTCCCAGTGGCATTTGAGGTGTTGGAAAGCTACTTTGAAACTTTTTCATGCCAGAATTTAAAATAGCTAAACTACAGTCAACCTTTGGAAAAGAACTACTAACAAACAGCAGGTAACTAGCAGTGGGATCTTGTATGTAATGTAATATAGGCCTGCTATCATTTAATATAATCAGAGCAAAGAGAAAAATGAATACTTTAGGGAGAGAGCAACAAACTTGAGAAGATACAACTACAGGAAATACAGTTGAAAACAAAGTAATGAACTATATATACTGTATTTAAGAGCTAAAATATTGTGCATATTGTGGACTTTATTTGGTTTAGTTACATGAATTGACCAAATGAACTGATTTACAAATGTTCACCTAAGCTGCATTTATTTGAGCAAAAATACAATAAAAGTAATAATATTGTGATATATTTTTACTATTTAAAAGTAAATAATACTAAATAATACTATTTTCACCATCATTACTTCAGTCTTCAGTGTCACATGATCCTTCGGGAATCATTCTGATATTATTATTATTATCGATGTTGAAAACAAATTTCTTTTTTCTTTTCTTGTTTTCAATACTTTAGTTCAGCAAAGGTGCATTAAATAAATTCTGAAATAAATGCATTAAATAAATGCTGTTCTTTTGAACTTTCTAGTCATTAAAGAATCCTGAAAGTTCCTCACAAAAATGTGAAACAGCATAACCGTTTTCAACATTGATAATAATCAGAAATGCTTCTTGAGCAGCAAATCTGCATATTTAGAATGATTTCTGAAGGATCATGTGACACTGAAGACTGGAGCAATGATGCTGAAGGATCAGCTTTGATCACAGGAATAAATTATATTTTAACATATATAGTTAAACAGAACAGAGTTCTTTTAAATGCTAATCATTTTTCACAATATTACCGTTTTTTACTGTATTTTTGATCACATAAATGCAGTCTTGGTGAGCAGAAGAGAATTTTTTCCAATTTTTTAAAATCATTTATAAATGTTTCCAAATTTTTGACCGGCACTTTATATTGCGCAGGAAGTACAATAATCAGATTATTGCCTCAGCTCACTTCTTATCATTGGAAAATTGCATTTTTAAAACAATTAAACTACTGTCACGCAAAAAACATTTAGTTAGCGGTGTCACTACTTTCAGTTAGTTACTCTCCAACAATGATCATGGTAGAAAAAGGGCTTTAATTTGACAACTCAACTTTTGGGAAGTTGTCATGTCCTGTGGTGCGACTAAACGTCATCTAAATCTATATAAAATATCATTTTGCTATTGCAGAGTTATAACAAAAACAGTTCAGTAATTGAGAGACTATGGAGTATTTCGGACTTGTAAAATCCCATTTGTCACACCACAGGCAGGCCTTCACTAAAACCATGACAGCAGAACAGTTGCAGAACTTACTTATATACAAAATATGCATTTGACACATCCGTGCAAATTTTAACCTTAAATCTTAATGTTGATTTAAAAACAGCTCATAGACCTGTTATGCATCAACTAGCCCTATATTTAACAATAAAAGTACATAAGGTGTGAACTTTTATCACTTGCTGTAATGATTTCCATATGAAATATTCACATCTGGTTTGCAAGTTTAGGTTTATGACAGCAAAAAGGCCTTAAAAGATAAAAAAAAATGATAACTTGTTTTAAAGTTTTTGATATGGTTTGCATAGGCAAAATTTTAAAACAAGTTACCAGAATTTATTTTTAATGTCTCGTTTTAAAGCATTACTCTTTAAATCTTCATAAAAGTTATGGTTTGACATCTTCACACTGCACTAGCATGAAATGATCCATTCACTGACTTCCTGTTCGGTTATAATAGTTCTTCCATGCTGTCATTTACTTTACACTTGTACAAAACTAAACATGGTCTGACTGATTCTTAACAAAAGAAGAAAACGCTCAGGCATTTTGAGCCTGCTGAAATCGCGGAACAGGGTTTTGTTACTAATTTTCCCAAGCCGAAACAAAAACAATAGTTTCTGTGCGAGTTAGGTTTCGCTGCGCATTCATGCCCCTAAATGATGGCGGCGTACGTAATGACCTCAGCCAGGCCAAGGTAATTTCAAGTGCCACTTTCAATCAGCGGCGTAACCACAAAACGTTACAGTGATGCAGAGTGATGCTTTTGGAAATAACATCCTTTGCTGTAAAATTATTATCAATGCACTCATCAGGGAAAAAAATGAGAACAGGTGGGAAAAACAACAAATACTAAAATGAAACCTCAAAGAGCCGATGACAGCTGGGACGTTTCATCTTAAACCATGCCAGAATGGATGATGGCAGCTGGATTACAGTGGCGCTCAGAGAATTGCACGCCACCCTTCTAATGCCCAGGAGCCTTTGAGTCTGTGCGTGGCTTCGGCCCCTCAGTAATAAGTAAGATACTGCATGCAGCCTCACAGCAAACGTCTGCAACAGCCGCTAAAATTAAATCCCTGAAACCAGATGAAATTCCCAACAGAATAAACTTCTTGACTTTATTATACAGAGAGCTTCCAAGAACATCGGCTGAAAGTAAAGCAGAAGAAGGGTAACATAAGAAGTTAATTGACATGCGTACAGGGCATTGTGTTTCGTGCTCAAACAAGTGGTCCAAAATCTGTGTGAAATCTGAAAGTGACACATTTGGCATCATCTGGATAAGTTCTTTTGTCAATATACTAGTCAATACTTAAATGATTTAACTTGGAAAATCATGTTTACAAAAGTGTCTCTGGTATGTTTAGGTTGGTGCTTGTAAGCCGATGCCAAATGTACTGTAAATCTCCACATAGCAAATCATACACTTTGAGAAATTAAATAAAATTTAAAATGTAATATAAAAAAAATTACAAAAAAAAACAATAATAACCAAATAATGTGAAACACATGATACAGATGTGTTTTCTACACTGGTTTTCTTCAACTTTGCATACACTGTAATGAATTACTGTAAAAATTACAGCATTATTTTACAGCCGCTGGTTGTTTTTTAATAATACAGAATATTGCTGTAAACTGCAATACATTCTGGGGTCAAGTGTTGGTTTGACTCAAATTTACAGAATATTGCTGTAAATTGACCCTTCGTAATTTAAAATAGTACAGTTATTTACTGTAATCAGAGAATACAGGGAAATTCTGTAAATTAAATTACAGTAACACTACTGTAAATTTTACAGTAACTGGCTGACAACCCTGCTGCCAGTATTATACTGTAAAATTTACAGTAATTTTTTAACAGTGTAAAACATATTCACCATTTTTCATTTGATCTATTGAGTAAAAATCGGTCATGTCATCTTTAAATGATTTCTATTCAATTTAGAGTGCTGTTACGTTGACGTGTGGGTTATATGATTATGTGAAGAAGATTTTTATATTTGTTACCCATGCAGAACTCACTGCCGTGATGCTAGGGTGTTTTGGGTAGTTTCAAGGCCTTTGCTATGTATGAGGCTGCTAAGGTATCCTGGGTGGTTGCTAGCTGGTTACTTATTGGCCCAAGTTGAAAGAGCCTACAATGGGCTCCAAAAGTTTGGAAACACCCTACGTTTCAACATGGGGTTTTGGAAAATATTAGCATGAATCCTTATTTATTGGAGGAAATGCATTGCAGTATTTTGCAGATCTGGAATAAAGATTTTCAGTTACACTTTATTTTAAGGTGCATTGTTACATTGAAATTATACATTTAAGTACTAAATAATATTAATTAACAACATGCACTTAGTATGCGAGTAGGGTTATGATTTGTTTTAGGTTTAGTTGCATTTAATTATGTATAATTTACTTCATTTACTAAATGAAGTGTCACTTTCTTTTTTAAATTTAATTATTGGTTCACATCTTTATAGCATTGCTGATTGATTGCTAATTAAAGTTAGTACACAAACAGATTATGGGTCAACCGATAATCGGAACCGATATTAAACATTTTTTATGGTTATCGGTAATTGTCAAATCCGATTTGCAGATAAAATAATTTTGTTTTGGAATGCGCCACCTCTGTCCGAACTCATTTGTTGCTAGTTGTTGTTTACTTTTAAGTTTACTAAGTTTTACAAAATGTGTACAGAATGCTGCTGGGTGCTCCCTGCACTTTTGCAATTATTATTATTATTATTATTATTATTATTAACATTAATGTTACTATTAACAGTTCTCAGAATTAAAGTTATGTTTAAAAGTCAGAGCCCTTGTTATTCTTAATTTTCATTTTTACACCAGACACATATTGGTTCAAGACATCGGTTATCGGTCTACTTGATTTGTAATGATCGGTATCAGCCCTGAAAAACACATCGGTCGAGCCCTAAAACAGATCAATTAGAACAGTTTATAGATGATTAGCAGCTCTAATATTTTTTACTCTGAATTCATTCACTTTCTATTTAATATATTTGTAGAGTTTGTACTGTCCCTTATCAATGCAAAGTCATAAAATTATATGGATTTATGCTGACATTGTCCATTTGTGCTTTGATTGTATGGAGGCCACTGCCTGTGATGCTTCACAGACACTTTATGTGTCACAGACAGACACTTCTGTGACTATCACTTTAATAATAATTAATAAAAGCAAATGAAGTCAGGATCTAAGTTCACATCTAACAACACAAAGATTTTTATGCTTATTTTAAATTACATACCTCACCAAAATGAGCTCTTTCAAAGAACATTGGGCCTGCTTTCTGAAAATGAAATAAATCTTTAGAGTTATAAGTAACACCAGACCAGGAATTTCCTTAAAAGCAGGAACTGGAAGTTTGAGTGGGAGTTTTAACAGCGTGTGCAGTCTTTGTCCAGGTGGAAACACACACACATATAGACACACACAGCTGGGCCTCACATGTTCATGGACACATTCCAGTGACTGTAAGGACTTCCTCTCTGCTTACCTGTGCGCTTTTGGCAGCCGTGAGGGTCATAGAGACCCTGAGGGAGAGCTGACCTTCTGTCTGACCTGCTCAGGCCAGACATGGGAGTTCCTTTCACCCACATCAAAGCAGCCATTTGTCTTATGTAATAAATAGTGGTCTAATTCTGAGGGACGCCTACTCAAAGAGCTGGACATTTGGCTTTAAATTATGACTGAATCAACAACAGCAAGTGCAGGGCAGTGTCATGTCCTCAGGCTGAAAAACCTCAAATGAATCATGGGGGAAATTAAGAAAAAATACATAATTATATATATACATATATATAGAAAGTGGTGTCAATGTCCTGGAGAAATACATTTGTTTGCTTTAAAATACAACTTTTTTATATTTTGCCTTGCAAATCAAAGTCTATATACATTTAAACTGTGTTTATGAATACATACAGAAATACTGTATGTATGTATGTATTCATAAACATGTATTTACACACAGGCCTTCTGCCTCCCCAGCACCACCTGCCTAGATCTGCAACGAGATGTCATCCTCTCTCTTGCAGCAGCAGCATGTTTGTTTCCCCACATCAGCAACCATAGCTCGAACAGCAGCCGCAGAGCAGATCTCATCCGCCAAGACCAAACCTATGAACACTGCATTTACATTAATAAAATGTTTTATAAACTTTCCATAGAGTTGTCATGTCTGAAATACACACACGTTTGTTTCGCTATATTAGTGAGGACATTACATAACTTCCATTGATTTTATATCAGATTAATGATATCTTCTATGGCCTAACCCCATCTCTAAACAGAAACCTGTAACTAGTGTGGACCAGTAAAATATCCTCATTAGTGTAGATATATATATATATATATATATATATATATATATATATATATATATATATATATATATATATATATATATATATATTTATATACACAGAGAGAGAGAGAGAGAGAGAGAGACAGACAGTATATGAGTATGTCACAACCCAAGTATAGTTTCCTCTATGTCCATCTTTGGGTGAAATTGTTTTGAACATGAATTTAGGAGGTGTCAGATAAAATCTCTGAGTCTGTACATAAATGATCAGTTGACTCACTGACCCTTTGCTGGAAAGAGCAATTAAAGAACAGAGACAACAATCTCAGACATGAAACTACCTAAAATAAATAAATGTACTGCCCAAGTTCTTCCCTCTATGTTAAACAAATGTAAAAAGCA
Organism: Opsariichthys bidens; assembly: GCA_037194245.1. Lineage (NCBI taxonomy): Eukaryota > Metazoa > Chordata > Actinopteri > Cypriniformes > Xenocyprididae > Opsariichthys > Opsariichthys bidens. Next base: position 29,704,336 of record CM074282.1, read on the forward strand.
AAATACACAATTCTATAACTGCACAGTTCTAATTCTATGGTTCATGGTGTAGCTCGGCATAGTGGTTAAGGGTCAGAGCTGATAATCGGATGGTTGCTCGTTCAACGGGATCATTTCACTATTGTGTCCTTGACAAACAAACTTGATAGCTGTGAGCAGCTGTGTCTGTAATAAGTATGGGGTGCCATTCTATAAAGTAAAACTATAACTGAATATAGCTGGCAAAAAATATCAACAATATGTTGGAAGATGTTAACCAAAATCAAGTAAATGTCAACCAGGGTTATTAAAACTAGCTTAAACGAAACATTCAACAAAAAAGCGAAAATTTCATTATTTGAAATACGATAAACATTTCCTGAAAAAAAAAAAAAAAAATATATATATATATATATATATATATATATTTTAAATATTATTTTATACTATATATATATATATATATATATATATATATATATATATATATATATATATATATATATAAAGAAATCTACAGCTCATTTTCATTTGGGTAAAGTTAACTATTTAAAACTTGGAACTTAAAAACAACTGAATATAAAGATATTTTAAACTAATAAAATTACAACAAAATTACAAAAAATTCAAAATTAAAACAGAAAATAAAAAAGAATATTCTAAATATTATCTTCAATAACTACAGTAGTAGTATATCAATGATAGTAAAATAACACTGACGACAACATGAATGTGACATCCTCAGAAAAAATTATGTAAAGAATATACGAGCCAGGAGACTAAAGAGGATAAAAATGCCACTCTCCAGCTATCGTGCCACAAAATCTTCAATTAGAAAGTCATAAGTCTGTCCACGATTTCTGCTATCTTTCCCAGAATTCACCTCTCAAGGTGTTTCCTGCTGTTCTAGCTGAGGTTCTCCTCTGTGGTCTCGTCTGCTCTCCAGATACTCATTATAAATTGGAGCGCCTTGAGTTTCTCTGGGTGGGGATAAACGACTGAATATGAAGCACATCTCGCTCGCTCTCTCCCACACCACGTGCGTCCGTGTGGGGCAAGGAGAGCCGCTCTGGCCCCTGTGATCTCCAGCAGAGCCTGGATGAGCGCTCTCTGTCAGGAGCAGAACCTCCCCACCCTCCTGCGGCCCATCAATCACTGCTGTAGGCTCTCTCAGATCTCTATGCAAAACCCTTCATTTACTCACTGGCTCTGTGTGCTGCTTCACATGGGAGCATTTAGGAGGGGGGAAAAAAAGGAAAAAAGTCCCTTTGTCCCAGAGTTTTTGAGGAAGGGGGGGCTGGATTTTCACTGATGCAATGTAGTGGATAATCATCTATTATTAAGGATTCAGCCCACATATATTTTAACAGATTTATAGCAGAATTACTTCTCTCTGACTTTGCAGTAAATCACAAAGATTATGCAATTCATGAGGAACCACCCTATCTCCTCCTGAACTATTTAGGACTTTCTATCAGTCTAATGTGTTGCTAAAGTTAATGTGCATTCATCTTTGAGATGAATTGTTTAACATTCAGTATACTATGGGGGCTGTTTAATGTTTGAATCTGATTGGTTGATCAAGGTGTGCAGTTATTTTCAGGGAAACGCACGGCTAAAGTAGTTCCAGGTAGGACTTGACCGCCTTACAGTTCCATATCACTTCGCCAAATGGTTTCAGTTATTTCAAAGGTCCCTAAAACCGCAAAAAACAACGACATACTTCGTTCACACACACTTAATCTCTCTCTCTTTCTCATAACTGCATTAGTTCGTTATCAATGGCTCAAGCCTCGGTTACAAGCCGTTTTGGAATTAGCAATGGAGTCTTAGGTTGAGATGCGTGCGAAATTAGTCCTACAAACAAGAGCTTTTTAAGGACAAAATCTGACAAATGTCTTGAAATAAAACATCTGAACAATGTCTTGAACTGTGGTAACCGTAGTATAAGCGGATTAATTGATGGCCGTTGAATTATTAGAAAATAATGCACACCCGAGGTGGTAATGCGGCCACAATGCAAGGGATTTTGTTATGATATATTATTACAATTGTCAGCCGTTTTTGTGATATTTTGTAGAATTGATTTGAATTCGCCGTGTTAATGATCTGACTCTTTTTGTAAACTCAGGCGTTGTTAATGTTCCTCTTTTTTTTATTTTTTTAGCATCTTAAATTACTTGTAATGTAAATTCGATCATTGGATTTCAATGAGGATAATTTAATGGGTAATGAACAATTTAATTTTTATCTTAAATTTCGCCAACCGTCTTATGATTTAGAAAAATCCTTTCGATGATTTCAAAAACACAATCACATCCCTTACATTCGGGTGTTCTCGTCGCACATGGACCAAAAATCTGTAACGCCAAACGCCTAACAAGATTGCCAGTTTATTTAAAGACAATAAAATATAGTGTTTAAAAAAAACACAATCCAAAAAAATGCCATTCAATATGAATTTAAAAAAACAACATTATTTATGCTCAATATGAATTATCCTTTGTTAATCTCAATATAGTCACCCTAAAAACAATATATATAATTCAGAAAAATCATATATTCATACGAACATAATGAAAATCAAGATTTTCAATTTATTTAAAATAGAAATGGAAATACAATCCCAATCAAAAATAATTACACAAAAAATTACATTCATTAATAAATATGTAACATCAGCTACTTACATATAAACAAAGTTCAAGAAATTTAAATAATTAAACAATAATTATAAAACATGTTACATAACATGCAAAAATCATTACTATCTCACATCCCATCTTTTTGAATACAGAAAAAAGACAGAGAAGATTTCTCTCTTGTCCTTAGAAATATCATTAATTCAATACATTTGGGTGTAATGTTTATTACGCTCCTGATTCCTCAGACCAAAACAACTTCTGTCAACATTTGGTCTAAACAAAAGAGAAACAAAAGTAAGTTGAAATTTATTGCCCCCACAAAATTTAGTTGTATTTCTTTATCTATCCAATAAATGATTGGTGAAACTGAGATAATTTTTTATTTATCGAAATACTAAATACTAAATGAAACCAAATAACAAGATTCAAAATAGAAAGGAATTAGATTCAATAAATAACCTTACATGAAAATTGGAGGAGAATAGATCACTGATTTAATTTGGGGAGATGTACATAGGAGTTGGGGAGAGATAGCTGTGAATTGCAGCTTGGGGGAGTTGCGAGAGGGGCAAGGCTTTATGATCATGAAGTTGAAGTCTTCAGGCCATTTGGATTGCTTTTCAGATGTGAGGTTTAGTTTTTATCTTAATTTCAAAATTTTCTTGCTTACAGACGCGAACGTTACTTACAGCCGTAAGCCCCAATGAAAAATCCAGATTACGCTTAGAGGTTAGCCCCCTTCCAAATTTCCTGCTTGAATGTTTTCAGTGTTCATAAGTTCAGCATTTTTATTCTTTCCATTCCAGCAGTAGTGCAGGAGTCCCCATAAAAAACCTGTTCCAACAAAACTTAAGGCCCTGGGTTGCAGGAGAAAGCAGCACCCCAACTGGGACAACTTTTCACTCATTGCTCTTGGTGGACCTACATGTGAAGCTGCAGCAATTGGTTGCAGACAGTCTCTTGGTTACACCTTTGGTTGTGGTTGGCTTGCCGCAGTTAGCTGGTCTGTTGTGGCAGTCTCATAAAATGACTGGCACTACAAGTCATGGTGTATTCAGTCTTGTCATCAGACACTGAGTGTTGAAAGTCTTAAATAAGAAATACTGGTATAAAAGAAGTGACTTTCCTTTGGAGGCATTGGTGACCCGTGTTTTTTGTAAAAACTTCATCAAGGAAGGATTCATTTCACCAAATGACGCGAAATTCAAATTGAGACAGCTGATGAGTTTACTTCAAAAAATGAACAATACATGAATGACTTGGACTTGTGTTAGACAGATGTAAAAAAACATGACAACACAAAACAATACATGTTGAACTCATTACAAAAGTGCGAAACAAAATAAGGTCTCTTTTTAGATGCTTATAGTAGTGATCACAATAAATTTCTAAAATATATCTCTTTCAACACACTCATCAATTAAGTGGAGTAAATAATTTTCTTCTCGTAAATTAAAATAAAGGAAAAGTAGCAGAGAGTTTAGTCAAATAGTATATTTTACCAGTGGTATACATAATTAAAATATATATACATAATCAAACATAATGATACCCAATTATCATTAATAATCATAATAATATAAATAAACTCAAAAAAAAAAAAATAGGTTAAAATCAGATATATATAAAATGAGAATGAGATTTAAACAATCAGGTAGATAAAAAAAAAAAAACACTTAAATTTATCATCATTTTTGAAAATTTGATGAAACAAGCTTTTAACACACAATCATTTCACTCTTTGCAATATCCTTTATACAAATTAATTAACTGAGCTCTTAGAATAATCTGCATTTCAGTTTATGTCAAAATGTTTGATCATTGGGATAGGGGGTAATTGTCATTTCACTTTTGTGCCAATCAGACAACAATGTAATTTGCCCATGAGATTAGGAACCAAAACCCATAAGTATGCAATGTAGATTAAATTTTGAATGTTGTTGACATAATGAGGTGATCTTAAATTTTAATTGACAATGATGTTTGATCTCAGATATGGGTATTATGTGGTTTTGATATGAGAAATTGTTTATTCCATAACATTCTCAAACATGTCCTACCACAAGAAAAAATTTTTTTATGAAATTGTATATGTATGTATAAAATAAAATAAAATGAGACTGGATAATGATGGATTTGATAAATTTTGATAGTTCATGATCCATGATATGATGTATCAAAGGATAGTTAGGTGTGTTGATATGTGATGTTGTGTTTAGCCTTTCGTGTATATGATCTAGTCTATCCACCCTGGTCCTATAGTAAGTGTTGTTCTAAGATAGTTTAGTGTATAATGGCCTCTAAAAGTGTTCTGGTTGTGTGTTGTGCCTTATGAATAGGGTTTCAACAGTTTCATCTAGACCATTCAAAAGTGATGAGTGTTTGAAGTTGTGAACCAGTCCAAGGAAAAAGGACACAGGAGAATCTACAAACTTTCTAGTCCTCTGGACAAAAAATTCTAAATGAGAAGAAGATTAATCAAATTTTGTAAAAATTTCATCTAATCTCAGTTCATTTGTTGCAACTCGAAAATTGAGATGAAGTATGTGATGACATGCAGAAATTGTGTATTTTTTTTTATGCAAATGTTTATTATTTTAATATATTGAGATTCATAGAGCAAATGAAAAAAATTTTTTTCAGTATTTTGTCACAGAATGCTCCTTTGAAAATTTTTTTTTCCGCAATGAACACTAATTGCTATTTGCAGCTGTGCTGTGAGCATTGTGACCTGCAGGGTTTGCTGGGGAGTCTCCTCATCTGTATCCATTCAACAATAGCCACCATCTCATCCAAGTAAACACTTCTCCATTTGAATACACCTGTTTGTGTGCCTTAACAATTACACTTTCATTGTGCCATTCAACCCCCTTCTGCTTGTTAATCTGTTTTCTCTGTAAATATCTGAAACTTCTTTTTATTTTCAACACACACTTGTAATTTAACCTTTAAAAATTTCATAATCCAATCAAAAAAAATATCTTGATTTTTCAACACAAGAAATCCACCTAATCGTCAATAGCAAAACTTTTTGCTATCTATTTCAAATATAACTCTTTCACCCTCCATTCCACCATAATTGTTTTGCTGTTTTCCAAATCATTTGGTAACAAAAATAAATCCTCATATTGTAATTATGTTAAATCTTGTAACAATACATTCAATTCCAAGATTTACACCCATATTGATACTTGGGATATTTAATACTATTCCTATATAAAGATAAAACATAAAGATTTTTTTCATTATAAAAGACAAAGTCTTTCTTTCAGATTAAAGGATTCTCTCATAACAATAAACCTTTCATGCAAATTATTTGTTTAATTAGAAATTTTCTAACCACATTGTACCTTTAATAACAACTTACTACCTATATATGGTATGCACATTCCGCTATAGAGAAAATTTCTATAACACAATTACAGACACACACCTACAGAAATCATCAACCAAAATTTTGTGTGTTATATGAGAACACAAACCATCTACATTGTCAACTTGAATGAAACTTTTATCCTTCACAATTCTTCCAACCAACTACAAACTTTTGTCTACATTTTATCTTTCACACTTCATCACCATTTCTCATCACTCTTTTATTCCAACATACCCCAACTTATGTCATTATACTATAAAAAATCATATATTTATGCTAATCCTAATTTCTTCATCCAACATTCTTTTTTCTTCCAAACTAATACTTCATATCATATATTAAATGAATATGTTATAAAACTCATTTAATTATAATTCAATCAAATTGCAAATTATATAAATTTTTGTCCAGCAATTTTATTGACAACGCTCCAACATCTTTTCCAGTCTATTCTGCCTAGCAGCTCACTGATCTTGAGTGCAGCATTCAGCCTGAACTCACTGTAGTATAGCATGCAGGCATCACGGTGCAGCATGTTGGCCAACTATGTGCCAGTTGTATAAGAATGACAAACAAACTGCAAATTTTTTGCAAGTCATACCATTTTGTTTGCAAATCATAAGATTCAACAACAATTTTAGAATTTGGGTAAAACACTTATCAATTTTTTTCTAAAGATGAATTTTCACATCTTTTTGATTCCAATTTCACATCTTTTTTTTAAGATATGATTTTTAAGCATTCGACAATTTTTTTTTTTCATTTTTGGCACAATTTCACAATCATTTCATCTCACACACAAAGGATTTTCACTTCACATTTTTTTGTTGTACATTTTTTTTTCCTTGCCAAATTTTTTTGTAGAGAGTTTTTTTTTTGTTATTTTTCAATGTTTTTATTTTTGTTAGTTAATTTTGACACAAATAATTTAAATTGTATCAACTTTGTTATGCAATTACAAACACAATTTAGTTTTATACCCACATTTAGAATTTTTTACCTCTTCTCTCTTAACTACCAATAAAATAAATTTTTATGTTTTCTAGGTTGCCATTACAAACAATATACCTTTTTATATTCTATCATTTTCTAAACATTTTTTTTTCATCATTTGTAACTTCAGTTTACCTAAGAAGACCCCTGTGTTTTCAACAAATACAATTCTAAAAAATCCAAAACTTTAGTCCAATAAGAAGTCCAATATTTGAGAAAAGTAAATCCCGATCAACCAAACAAATGCTGAAGCTATTCCTGTAAAAATCCCGAATCACGGAGTCCATATTCCGTCTAGCGGAAAGAATACCCTCCATCGACAAGTTTCCAATCCGAATCCGAAAGGTCTTTGTAATGTAAGAATTAGTCAATCCGCGTTGGTAAAAATAAAGTTTTTTGATTTTAGAAAAAGTTTTTTTCTTTCACTTTATTTTACAATATGACTTTTAGAGTTAGTTTTTTCTTTTTGTTAATTTTCTATCTCGATCTATAAATGAGCTAATCTAAGAATAATAATAATGTCCTGATTTAACATTAAATAAATTTTGATTTCTTTAATTTCTTTCCAATTCTTATCTTTAATTCTTTTTTTTCTTCTTTTTTTCTCGGTCCTTCTCGTTAATTTTCCCGTCTTACATGGAAAACACATCTTAGACCGTAAGAGGGAACGTTTTACAATTAAATTAGAATCAAAACAGAGGTTTTAATAAATTTAACACAATAATCTCAGCCATCACAATAAAACCCACATTATATTGCCAAAAAAATTATATAACATAAAGTCATAAATATTACAGTCATTAAGTCATACAATAAGAAATCGAAAACTTAAAATATCTCTCCCTGCTAAATATATTTACGATAATTCCAATATATTACTGACAACTACTGATAACAAAATAAAACTATTCATAATCAAGAAGTATCAAAAAAAATCAAAATTCATAATTCAAAATCAAGTAGTTTATCATTTAAAAGATAACAAAAACAATTTATTCAAATATTACAAATAATTAATATCAATTAAATAAATACATAACATCAATTCAATTCAAAAGATTTTTCTCTAAGAGATTTAGAGTTTTGCATACACATATAGATGGATCAAAAGTCAAGTCTTAAAGATCATCATCTCTCTGCGCGGGGGGGTTCTGGTTACAGAATGTCCCGTCTTGCTGCTGTGTCTTTTCCCTTAAATACCAACAACCAGAACAAAAAACAGCCCAAACATATTTGCCCCCCCCTAAGAGGAGGTTTGGGGCTTGAGGGTTGGAGCTCTTGAAGAGAACAGAATTCCTTCTCCTTTTTCAAACTTTCCTCAAATACTAGTGACTGACTGTGAAACTGAGACATTTTTACCAATCGCATCCAACATGATTAAAATGAAAAAATACAAAAAATGGAAAAATAATAAATAAGAGATACATAATACATACATACATGTTTAGCATATGCATCCTTGGAGAACTTCAGTGATGGGGATCAGGGGAGAAAGGGAGAGGGGGAGGGGGGCTGGTGAGAGGGAGGAGGGAGGGGGCAGGGGGGTTGTCCTCCTTCCTTTGAAGTCTTTCTTCTCTTCTCATGATTTTTTTTAAACTTTATTGCAAGGATCCTGATTTTCAGCTTATATCTAGCAGGAAAATCAAACCTTACACAATATTAATATATTATATGAGATATTATGATGATGATGATGATGATTATATATTTATTTCAACTAACCACAAAAATGACAACAAATTTCCTTGAAACTAGCAATTAATCTTTTGAATCCTATTTACCACTTATTCATCTATCTGCTTTGGCTCTTTCTCATACCAAATTTTGGTTTGGTATAAGAGAGTGACTAAATAATCATGTTAAATGTAATTGCCCAAAGAAATGTAGAGAAGACAAAAACGGCATTAAAGAAAAAAGGGCAAACGGACTCACATATGGCAGCAATCTATGATTGAAAAGTAAGAGAACTGTTATTTCGAGATGTGAGTGAAGTTGAAAATGCTTAGTCAACTGAATCATCCAAACAGCAAACAGCAGGAGTGACACAGAGCACTGAACTGAACCTGAGTGGGTGCTGTATGCCGTCTATTCTGAGCTGGCCAATGTTGACCTCATAACCCACTTACCAAACTACAGGCCCTGTTTACTGGAAGCATGTCTCACAGCAGACAATAAAAGTCTAAGATACAACCGTCATTCCCACAGGACCTCTTCTGACCTACTGATCCCACGCGTTCGACTGAGATCCGGGGTCAGAGCGTCGAAACACGCTGGTCCGCTGATGCCATGGAAAGTGTGACGGGTTGGAGAATCATCACTGCTGATATCATGTGATCAAGCGATTATTAAACACGTGGCTCATGTCAGAGCGTGATTACAGCATCACATCTCTATGTTTAGCGTGTTTACACTCATATGAGAGGTTCTGACAATGGGCTCTTTGTATGTTTGGTGAGCAATCCTTACTACATAATAGTAATTATTTAGTCATCCGTTTAAGTCACATATTAATGCTGTTGATTGTCACGTGTGACATGAGAGCATGTTTACAGCAGGGTTGTGTGCCATTCAGAGCTGAATTTGAATTAAATGTGAATTGAGTCAGCAAATGTAGTTTAGATTTGAATATAAGTAAAAGCAAAACTGAATGAAACATATACTTGAATAAATAAGCACAAATAGTGAAAATTAATGTTATACACTATTTTGTTTTTCAAAGTTTAAGATAAAAACAAATTTTAGATTAAAACAAAGATTATTGGAGTATATGTTTTACAAGAAAATATTATTTCTTTAAAATTGTTTAATTCGGTGTAATACTTGCAGTTGAAATTAATTCTGAAGATTACAAGCAATTACAGAGTGAAAAATTCTTTCTATGCCACATTTTTTTTACTTTTTGCTTGCTCTGTATGAGTACTGTGAATTCAGACACTACTTTTGTCACATACTGTTTTTTTGTTGTTGTTGTTTTTAATGGAAGCTTGTTTCCACCATGGAATAAAACAGTTTAAAAGGTAATCGCAACTTTTTATGTCACAATTCTGACTTTTTTCTCTTAATTGTGAGATATAAACTTGCAGTGGTGAGTTTGAGAAAAGTCAGAATTGCAAGAAAAAAAGTCAGAATTGTGAGTCTGTAAATTCTGACTTTTTGTCTCAGAATTGAGATATAAACTCACAACTGTAAGTTAAAATGTCCAATTCTTAGGGGGAAAGACTGAGACAGTTCTGAGAAAAAAAAAAGTCAGTTGCGAGATGTGAACTCACAATTGCAAGAAAAAAGTCAGAATTGTGAGAGAAATTGTAACTTTTATTTATTTTTATTTTTTTTATTCAGTGGCGGAAACAAGCTTACATACTTTTTTGCTTACTATATAGTAGAGAAGTATACGATTTTCAGATGCAGCCCCAGTTTTTCCTGAAATTCATAAAGCCAGTCCATCAAGAATCGCTCTAACAAAATGTAAGCCATGATGTTTTACCTCAAAACAGCCTGAAGATAATATATAAAGAACAGACATTTGAGACATTTGAAAATTGTACAGCCTGTCTGGGGAAAGTGATATGAGTTTCTAAAGTTGTCAGCCAGACAAGTTTGTTTGAATAATCCCGGTTGATTTAGAAGTACTTCAGTCAATAATGTTCAAGACCACCTCAGAGTGACTGAACCAACATATTTTGTAATTATTTCACTGACAGTAAAACATACTGTAGTAAAACATACTACTTATATTACAGCCTGTTACAAATAATGATAATGGCAAATAAATTATGATTACAATTATCATTATTTGTGTTTTTTCTAATTGCAGGTTGGATTGCAGTGGAAATTCCTTCAGTGGAAATTCCAGCAGTAGCTATCGTTTTCATTTTCCAGGTACAACATATATATATATATATATATATATATATATATATATATATATATATATATATATATATATAATTAGGTCATTTTGTCATATTAATATACCGACATTTCCATTTCAAAACCAAATGAATGACTCTTCCTCATCTTAAATTAGCATGAGATGGTTATATGATATCAAATGTCTTCAGCATTTCCAAATCCACTAAAAAAAACTGAACTATGCCAGGACGTGGCTCTTTTACAAGAAAATGCAGCGACCGCAAATTGCGCTCAACAATTCCAGTGCTCCTGGAGCTGACCACTTTAAAAAGGTCCTGCTTCGGGATTATAAATGCTGTTTGATGGCTCCGTCATTACATCCCAAGCAGAGGGGGCGTAGTCGGCAAGGCGGGTGTCCGCCATCTTGTGGGGGTAAGGAAGGGTCTGGGATCTTTTTGATGTGGGCGGGGACTTTAAGACCCCATCGCCACAAGGTTCTGAGGTCTACAACAGGAAGTACACAAGGGAGCAGGCCTAATAAAAAGACAATCACTTAACTCGGTGTGCAGTCAAACTAGCAGAATCTAAAACATGCACCATTAAACAGAGTTGGGCAATATTGAGAACTGAAGTATTGGCTTTAGTTCAGTTCAGGAGAAAATGATATTGTACAGAGAATACTGTTAATATTGCCATTGTTGCTGATATGGCGTTAAATCACGAATAAATAAATTCAGTTCATGAGTGTGTATTTGAAGTTAGTTCGAATTTGAATCAGTATGACAGCAAGTGAAGTTGATGAAGTGGACAGCACAACAAGAATTTCATTAGTCTGACATAAGTACTGTCTTTTTCATCCCCAATTACTCCCCAGTGGTCGACATCAGTAACACAAGTCACAGTATTTTTATTTTTTTTTTGAGTGGGGAGAAAAAAAACCTGTCATAAAAATTATGCAAAAAAAATATGGCATTTTATTTTACAAAAAAAAGAGAAAAATCTGTTAATACTGTGTAAAAGTGTGGAGTCTGTAATATTTTTTTTTTTTCAATTTGAAAAAAAAAAAAAAATGATTATGCTCACCAAGGCAGCATCCGGAGAAAAAAAGAGTGATATTGTAAAATATTATAATTTAAAATGGCTCTTTTCCCTTTAAAATGTAATATGAATTACATATTCAGTCTTCAGTGTCACATGATTTGTTATTATCAATGCTGAAAACAGTTGTGCTGATTAATATTTTAGTATATATATGAATATAAATATTTTTTATATATAAGCACAGTTACGTGCTTATCAAAATAGTATAGACTTTTTAAGTTTCATCCTTTGCTCTGACTTCATTTGGGTGGGTAGTTTTAATTATTGAGCTCAGACCGTTCCAATACTTACGACCCAACACAAAACTAAAAATGAGATCATCCCTCCTCAATAAACATACCAATTCTTTTGGAACTCGCTGTTCTTTTTCCGTTAATTAATGATGCACTTTTTAAATGACAGATTAAACAAACTTTAAATCACAGATTCCTTCAAGAAGAACAGAGCAGCAGAAAGCAGCAGTGCCAGACAGCCTTTAGGGTGTCATGGGACGGACAAAATTAGAGCATTGTCTGAACAGGAAGGAAACGATTCAATACACTGTGCTATTACTTCCTATTTAACATCCTTGTATTATAAACCAATAAAGGCAGGCTGGCTGGGATCTAAACACTGGCCTTTTTATTTATGTGTCTTGCCCTGGAAGTGGTTGGAAGCTGACGGCTGCCAGAATCCCCATAGATATTTGCCTCGTGTGCGCCGGAGGTTGTTATCAACATGGCTGTGATAAAGGATAAATGATGTCTTAAGAGGCTCGCCCGCCGAAAACTTCACATATGTGTACCAAGCTTAAAAATACAAGCCTTTGAATACAACCCCCTCACATATTGAGGGCTTCATAAATCACTCATACACACACCGGCCAGTGCACTCTTGGCACGTCATCAGACGGCCCTCTGGTGACTACTCCTACCTGTCATTCTAGAGAAGCCACGACTTAATTAATGTATAGCAATCGAATTCCTCTGCCTCAGAACGAACACACAGTCTCTGTATCTCGACTTCCCCGGGATTATTTTTCTTGGTCCTTGTTATGCTACGCCGCAGTGCGCGTTTGGATATTTATGGATCTGTAAAAATGCACAAGGACGAATTAAAACTCAAGCTGCTGGGACAGCCCCTAGGTAAACAAGAGTGTTTATTCACATGATCCGGGGTTTGATGTGTTTTTGCTGGATGACAGATGAATTTATCAGCTTCACTTTTGTCACACAGCTCCAACATGCTCTATGAGGCTTTTCAAGGGAAGTCTGAAACCCACTGTACAAATGTGAATATTCTGTTTAATTCTGGAAAATGCCGGATCGGATATATGATTTTACATATATATATATATATATATATATATATATATATATATATATATATATATATATATATATATCTACAGTACTGTAGATTCTGTATGCATCATTATGCTCACTTAAAGTTAGGGATTTGAATCGTGTGAAACTTAACGATTTCAGATCTGATTCCTATGAACGATTCTGGTAAAAGAGTTATTAATGGAACTGTTGAGTAAGAAATATTTTGGGGAAAAAATGATCATTTCATTATAATATAATATAATATATAATTAATAAACATGAGGTAACATTTGTCATTGATTCATTTTTATAAAACACTGAAAAAAATCTCCTAACACACATCTTTAAACCAAGTACTTCTATGGCATCGCTGTGAAACCCCCTTTTAAAACCTTTATTGTTTGCGTCACTACATAGAACCAGCTCAAAAGATGATTCGCTGAAAGAACAGGTTCAGAAGTATCATTCGTTCAAAAATTGGAACAAAGAGGTTGCGCTGTGTGTTTTTGATTTGCTAATAAGAACCAGCTCATAATATTCGGAATTTGCGTTCTGCACACAAAGCAGTGAGTTTTGAAAATGCATACACCGTGAACACACACCTCCTTTCTTTTTTTTTTTTTAACTGCGGAACCTGGGGAGCGATTGGGGATTAGGTGCGTTGCTCAAGGGCGCCTCAGTTGTGGGTCATGAGTGGAAGAGAGTCCTGTTCATTCTCCACCACTTACATTTCCTGCCGGTACTGAGACTTGAACCCGCGACATTTGGGTTACAAGCTTGGCTCTCTAACCATTAGGCCAAAACTGCCTCAAAATCATTATAATTTGATTATGGTATAAAAGATCAGAATAGGACACACACTATTATATATAGAAGCCAATAATACAAATTGTCTATTTTGACATTGTTATATATTATGTAATTAAATCTTTATTCCATAGAACCCTTTCACACAAGCACAATGCATTGAACTCAATGGAGTAAAGCATCGGCTTCAGTGTAATCCCTGGCATTAGCCATGTTTCCATCCAAGGTTGCGAATTTAACTTGGACGCAGAATTGGTATATCACATAAAATATTTGCGAATAAAGCAGAGTTTCCATCCCATGTGTTCAAGAGAACAAAATCATCACTTCCTGGGAAATTGACAAAATATCTGTGATAAAAATGGAAGTTTCTGCACTCTGTGGCTCTTGTTTTTTCCTCCATCACAAATGACTTGCGTCTCAGAGCTCGCTGACAAAACGCAATAAACGCTGTCATGTTATCTTGCGTTCTGATGCCTGATGTGTTTAGGAATGCAATCATGTGAGACACTTCTGTAAGGGATGTAAACAAAATCATTTTGAGGACAGACTTTGGGTCAGGCATTTCAGAATGATCAAACCCACATTTGAGATGCTGTGGGATACAATTGGTCTGCTGATTAGTCCAGTTATCCAATCACATCCTCTGCTGAGACAAATGAGTTTTTTTGCCGCATTGAGGGATTTATTCAGTTAAAGTGTTTCCATCGTAGTTTACGCACACGTCTTCTTATCAGATAAAAAATGCATGCACCTCTGTTAAGCGCATAAGATTTTTGAAAATATTCAAGCATCTTCACGTTCCTATCAAGTTTTTTTTTTTATGCAATATCCCAAAATGCTCATAAAAATAGGTGACCATTTCAACTGCCTGTTTGCATATCCGTCTTTACAATGACAAGTCCAACTAATTACTGTAGCAGTTTTTACACATGATTTGGCCTATCTAATAAGGTATTTGGGAATAAAAACTGTTAAACTGTATAAAGAGATAATTTTTTGTGGTTTTCACTTAAAGAAGATCCAACGGCACAGGTTTCGTGAATCAGATGGCATGGGGAGGGGGGGGGGGGGCAGAGTGTGTCCATAACGCAATAGTAAAAACAAACAGCTGCGGCAAGTGTTTAGAAAGAGCTAAATGAATCCCAGGTACTGCACTGTACACCCAACTGCTTTAATCCTGTTAAGACTTGTCAATCACAAAGAAATCTATGAGTTGGTTTAAAAAAAAGAAAAAAAAGATTGAGCTCTTCTCAACTCCTGAATCTGCGATTCTTGAATCTGGACTGGCTACAGAGTACTTGGGTGCATTAAAATGTTATCAGTCAGTCATCATGATGAATGAAAAAATCCTGGGTAGACCTCAAACGCCATGAGTGCGTGTGTTTTTTCATCACGCACATCATTTTCGTATCATTCTGTCCATTGTCAGTTTGGAACGGCTCGTACACTATAATCATGCTAAATGATGGGAACGGGCCTGTGCTGACATGTTATTTACATTTTATGTCAATTACTGTGTTAAAGCACTCTGGCTCTGAAACAAATTGTGATAGCTTATTACGTTAACAGGAATGCTAATGATTGATTTACAGTTCATATACGCTCCACTTAAGCTTAGATGAACTGTTAGGAGTTATGTGTTTTTATTAGTGTTGCCAATCGATCAAAGCAATTACATTACATGACATGATAAAATGTAAATGACATTTAAAATCGTTGAATTATGATGATTTTTAAATTTAATACAATTTTACACACACACACACACACACACACTTGTTGTGTTTTTGTGTTTTGTGGGGACTTTCCATAGGCGTAATGGTTTTTATACTGTACAAACTGTATATTCACACACACACAACACAATATTATATATATATATATATATATATAAAATATTGTGTGTAATATATAGTATATATATACACACACAC
Organism: Opsariichthys bidens; assembly: GCA_037194245.1. Lineage (NCBI taxonomy): Eukaryota > Metazoa > Chordata > Actinopteri > Cypriniformes > Xenocyprididae > Opsariichthys > Opsariichthys bidens. The sequence goes on from CM074282.1 coordinate 29,720,333, forward strand.
ACACAATATTTTATATATATATATATATACACACACACACAATATTATATATATATATATACACATACAATAATAATATATAATTATTTTATCCGATAAGACATGCGTAATATATAATATAATATATAATTAATAACAATATCAAGTTATATATAATTTTATTGTATACACTAACTTGATTTAGTGTCTAATTTAATTACATTAAAAATAGTACATTTATAAAACACATTTTTATTAAATGTATAACAAAGTATACATGATCCATATATATCTATATGTATATATATATATATATACATATATACTGTATACATAAACATTTACATATGTGTGTATTTTTTGACTTCTTTTACACACTCATACATAAATGAAAAAAAAATGCCGTTTGTTTATCAAAGTTGATTACTCACCTTACTCAGGACGAATCTGTCATCTAACTAGCTTTTCTTAGCGTTTGGTTTTGATAATGCAAATAATTATAACAATTGTTAATATGCAAATTCTATACAAAATCATACGTATACATATATGCTGACTGTGTGTCAAAATTGATTAGCAATTTTTTTTCTTACACTTATGAGGATGTCATAGTGTGCTAAGGCAGAAAATATTAGCTCTCCACTCCCATTCAACATCTGCACCAGCTAATGTGTCATCTCCTAACTAGCTTTTTATTGTCTTAGGGTTCGGTTTTACAAACAGGGTCTTCTCCCGACGAGTCAGCACGGCGAGAGCCTTAGCTCAGTAACAACACGCGGGTTCACAGCATCAACTGGGAATGACGGCCTCTCGTCAGCTAACACCCATGCCGGCGCCACAAGAACACGCCAAACCCTCCTGGAAAAAAATTTCACTGCTCTCTGGAGGGTCCTCGCTCGACTGTTCGTTCTTTTCCTGTCTATCTTGGGCTGGGATGAAGTCTGTGTTTTTAGGAAAATTCCTCTGGCGCGACCCCGTAGGCCCAGCGTCTTCCCTGCGATCATTAGAAGCAGACCCCCGTCTTGTGTTTGTCCTATGCAAACAGCTCAGCTACCACTTCATCCATCTCGTTTAGCCTGCCCTGAAACTTCATGCTGCTCCTAAAATGACGTTCCCCCCCCCTATTTTTCCGACACAATCGCATGGGTTTTCCTCCCTGTGGTCTCGGACCTGTCTGCTACACCTCCTTTAGCTCCCACTGACTACTGCCACTGCATCAAATATTTATCAAGGAGTTTCAAACATATCCGTAAATCAGCGGTGCATGTCCGTGTACCCTACGTCCGCACAAACATGCAGACATCCTTCCTTGTCACATAATTCATCTCCAATGCTATTGAAACAGCGGGAAGAGTGAAGACAGGACATTTAAAAGAGAAAATATTGAGTAAGATGGTCGCACACATGTATGTTTGTGCAATGTCGCCATCTTTTGGTGATTTATAGTGAATAGTTCTGGAAGCAAAACCAAGACTAAAATAACTCACAGACAGTACAATAGTTCCACCAAAAACGTGGCATAACTGACAAGTGAATTCACCCTTAGGTTCTTTATGCCATTCGAAATAAGTATTCACCTCACATGAATAAGAAGAATTTCCTCTGACAGATGCACAGAAAGCATCACATGTACTCGTCATTCTGCTCACACTTATTTGTTCCCAGAGGCAGTGTTATGAGGTAATGATGATGAGGGCAAATAAAGCAGTCACCAGTGGGTCAGGCAGCTGAAGTTTGGTTATTGATGAAAAGACGGCATTGAGTGCTGATGACAGCTGATTCAGAATGCAAAACACCATTCGCCGAGCCATCACGTCAGACGCTCTCTTTCCAGCACAAGTCTGTTCCATAACATAAAAAAATGGTGAAAGGAAAGGGACATGACACATTCCTATCCAAAAACTCATTTATTTCATTTTTAAATGTATATATTTATTAATAAATTAAATGTAATTTTAGTCATTTTTTATAGATGTAATGTAATATGATATAAAATATGATATAAAATACCAACAATATCTGCAAGCCAAAAGAATCTTTCATCTTTTACACATAAGCATTATAATATCTGATAATGAATTATTAAAATTATGCAAAGGTATAATTTTAAATATATATATATATATATATATATATATATATATATACATACACTGTTAAAAAATTACTGTAAATTTTACAGTATAATACTGGCAGCAGGGTTGCAACCCAGTTACTGTAAAATTTACAGTAGTATTACTGTAATTTAATTTACAGAATTTCCCTGTATTCTCTGATTACAGTAAATAACTGTATTTTTTTAAATTACGAAGGGTCAGTTTACGGCAATATTCTGTAAATTTGAGTCAAACCAACACGTGACCCTAGAATGCATTGCAGTTTACAGCAATATTATCAAAAAACAGCCGGCGGCTGTAAAATAATGCTGTAATTTTTACAGTAATTCATTACAGTGTACAACATACAAGGCTCTAAACATTTTTAGAGACATAAACTGTTTACGAATCCTAAGGTTCATAAAATCCTGAATAAATGCGTTGGTTTTAGTGCACAAATAATTAATGAGACTAATTACATATGTTTAATGCCAGTAACTTTATTAAAGCATTTAACCTGATTGGCATCTTAAAGGGTTAGTTCACCCAAAAATGAAAATTCTGTCATCATTTACTCACCCTAATACAGTTCCGAAGCCAAAAGACTTTTTTTCATCTTCAGCACACAAATGAAGAAATTTTAAATTAAATCTGAGAGATTGTCTCTCCATTGACAGTCTACGCAACTACCATTTCGATGCATTAAAAAGTCCATAAAGAGATCATAAAACTAATCCATATGAATTGAGCGGTTTAGTCCAAGTTTTCTGAAGAGACTCGATCACTTTATATGATGAACAGATTTAAATTAGGCTTTTATTCGCATACAAACATTCAACTCACACATCAGTTGTGGTAAAATGAAGATCAATCATGCTTGCGTGACTTGCGAGAACCAATGAGGTTCATTCTCGTGTGTCACGCAGCCACGTTTTGGAGCTTCCGCAAGACCCAATGAGCTTGTTTCTCGCGCGTCAAGCGAGTACGGTTGAGCTTCTGCTTATGTTCTAAACAGGAAGTTTGCAACTCTGTTTTTCAATGGCTCTGACTGTCTGGAAATCTCCAGCTCTCCATTGAAATGAATGGGATCATGTCGCTTTGTCGCTGGCGTTGTGAACGGGGCTTTAGTATCTAAATATAAATGAACATGTATATACAGTTTACTACAAAGACAACATTCTGTAGGACAGGATAGCAAGATACACACAAAATGTGTTTTGCCGTAACAGTTTGAGCATAGATCTTAAACATTCCTTCCAAATGCATACAACATGGTAGATCAGTGCAAGGGAGAGCTGAGAAACGTGCAGCATTTGGATTCCATAACTCATTTACCTTTCACACCATCACACCTCAGTAGACAAGAGGAACTGGCAGCCTCAACACTCTTGATATTGGCGACACGAGAGAGCTCTACCATCTCTCAGCTGCGGCCGATTTGGTTGCCTTGGAAGAAGAGCGGCTAGAAAAAAAATGAAAAGGAGAGGACTGGGTGCGTTAAATCAGTTCCACTCTCTTGTAAATTACAACCCTGCATTTTTAATTTCCTCTCCACATACAATGTTATTCATTGGCGTCCAAGGCAAACACGGGCCGGCAGCCTTTGCTGCGAGCGAGAACAAACCGTCCTCTTTTTGCGCTGTCAAAAACATGATGAAATGCACACATTCCTTGTGTCAAGCTGAAAAGTTTAGAGCCTGTAGATCAACAGTAAAACAAAAGGGGCTGTTGGAAATGAAAGTGACTGCGGGATGTGACTGACGGGGTCCTGCCTCAGAATCAACCTCATTCCTGCAAGAACAAAACTGTGTGAGAAGTTTCTTCGATTACACGCGTGGAGTTTCAGAGGAGTCTTGTAGGTATATTTGTATATACATTTATTTCATGCCAATAATGCAGCAATTAGAGACCAGTGTGTTCGTAATGTGCCTGAAGATATTGTCTTGGCAGTTCAAACCACAAGATCAAATGCTGGGAAAAGCTGTCATAATATTGTGTTTCGTATCACAGGCTTATCTTAATTCCATCTGAAAACCGTGAACCCTTCAATCATATAAACATTTAATGTAATAGAGAAGATTCATTCAGTCATTTCGGGGGGGGGGGGGGGGGGGGGGGGGGGGGTTTCACCAAATGGTTGCTATTTTTAGATTTTATGGATAACATACACTGCAAAAAAAATCGGTGTAGGATTTCACTAATTACTGCAAAGAAATGGCAAGTCACACATTGAATTACATGTGAAATTTTGAAGAAGACAGACGTATTAAGATACATTGATATATAAAGATATTAAGATATATTGTTGTATAAATACATAACTCCAACTTAAAATCAATTTAGTGCACATTTTTCGACTACTATTTATTAAAAATATATTTTTAGAAGTCGATATGCTGATTTGTAGCTGCCACCTGAACAGTTTCAATGAATACACGCAGATCAGATGGATGCTTGGAGTCATGAGTCACTCGGCTGTCCTCGCTTTGCCTTGTAAAAAATGCAACACCGCAGTTGGCAAACCTTCACACCAAGTGTGATCAAGCAGAAGTGCAATTGAGATTTGAGAGCTACTGTGGATGGAAAGTTTTCAACGAAACTACAGTGGTAAATCTCACAAGTTGAGGGTGAATGAACAATGGTTTGGTAGCCCACGATTGAACACAAACAATTTTATCAGAGGTAAAGTCACATTGCCGATGAAGATGGGCATTTAGTCTCCATTTGAACGTTATACACTATTTCCTGCAACACTACATTTAATTAATTAGTTATGGGGGGAAATAACGCATTAAAATTAGTAACGAATTTAACTCACCCGCGCCACCCCAGACCTACGTAGTTCATCTTGGTGATGAACATGAAGCAGAGCAAAAGCTCACTGTAGTTCGAAATCGAATGACCCTAAAATTCATATTAGGTCTAAAATGCCCCTGTATGAGTTTTAGTCTCATATTTATATCATGATGTAGTTGAGAAATATCACACGAGTGTTGTTTTTGTCCCAAATAGCACGAGGGCAAACGTGATATTGATTTTATACAAGAGTTCAATAAATAAGAAGTTAATATTGTGTTATATTTTAGACAATATTGTCTGTTTTTGCCAACGAAAATATTATCTGCAAAGCAGAACAGATACGTTGTGCATCTCCGAGCAACACACATCAGTGCTTCAATCTGCATTTTGAGCAAATCAATCGAGTGAACCAATGATTCAATGACCCATTCATTTTGTAATCTTTTGTAATTTGATGCTTTTCTCATTTAACAAGAATGACTTTATTCTTTTGGGGGTACTTTCTCACCCAAATTTGATGTGCGATTAATTAATTGCCACATCATGTAAATAGATAAACCATTATAACCGCTTCATGTCCCTAATTTCAAAATGAAATTCATTCTAAATTTTCAGCATCATTACTCAAGTCTTCAGTCTCACATGATGATTTGATTTTCTGCTCGAGAAACATTTCTTTTATCATCATCATTTATGATCAATTTTCATACATTTTTGTAACATTATAAATGTTTTACTGTCACTATTGATCAATTAAATTAATCCTTGCTGAATAAAAGATCTAATAAAAATCTAAACACAGTACTGTATATCGGCCTATATATGGCACGTTAAACCATAATATAATGGACTCTTTATGAAAAAATATGACCCTTGAGCCTGATTTTGGAATCTGATATGGCAATGTGTTTTTCCTAGATCACATTGTAGATTTGAGGGGTACTGAGGGTCTGCGGCTGTTGGCGGTGACCATAATTAAAATTCACTCTTCCTAAGGAAACCCAGATACATTTTATGCTTGGACTTTTTTCTGAAGCCCTCCATTGTCATTTTCACTTGGGACCAGTTCTCGTCAGAAGAAACCTCAAAGCTTTGGATGTCTTAGCCGAGGCGGGAGAGCTCAAATGTCCCGTACTTTGTGTTTACACATTGTTATGTTTTGGTTTGATTTCACGACAAGCTCAGTCTCAACCTGTGAATGAGAGGCGTAATAATTCTGCCTATTTCATCCAAAAGTGGGAAAAAAATGCACCCAGAACGAGCGCTCTACGGTACTGAGACCAGATGTTTTCACTTGGGCATGTGTTTTGTTTTGCTTTCACAACGTTAGCGCCACTTCACTGGCAGCTCCAAAACACTTCAGCTGCCCGAACCACTGTTTCAGTCCAACATGCTAATCAGATCAATGGATCCGAATGTGCCAAAACATCCCAGTAAGAGCAATAAACTGCAACACATTAAACAACCGACTACCACGTTGCATATTTCAAACAGATTTTGATAGTGAACATTTTACATATGAAATGTCAATTACAATAACATTAATTTCGGTACTGTTCTCAGTTACACGACCTCCTAAGTAAACCAACCTTAAAAGAATTAGCCGTTCATGCATATCACAGCGAGGTATGTAATTCCAGGCCTTACGATTATGTCTTGGCTACTTCGCAACCATCACAGTTTAGTCAGGTATGCACCATTGGACTCATAAATAATTTTGCCTTCCTCAGAAGAATGACAAGTGACGCCAGACAGGCGCGTTCACTATAGCAGTCGAGCGAAAGAAACCCTTAATTATCCATTGGCTTGTGGGTCAAACAAAGTCTTAATGATTTGGAATGACAACAGAAGAATAAAAGTTTCCTCCAACCACTTCCGTCCCCCCATCGATAACCAGCAGACCTCAGGCTCTTGATGGCTTCTCCAGAAGGATACAAAGTCCATTCAACTGTGGTTGCTGTTTGAAATAAAGTGACAACTTTTTATGAGCTCTGAAACCTCAGAAACTTTTAGCGTCATGCCAAAACTGATCCTGGCAGATCTCTTTCACGGCGGCCTCTTATAAAATAAGGGATGCCTAAACGGAAACAATTCCCTGTAATTGCTGCCATAGGCGATGGACGCTTCAGAGTAATGGTATTTATATAAAAATATTATATGTATATATATATATATATTTTAAAAATAAATAATGTAGGTCTTGACCGCATTACATGTTCATATCATTTCATCAAATGATTTCTGTTATTTCAAATGGTCCTTACATTCTATAACAGCACAAAAAACCCATAATGACACTGACCAAGCAAATAAATATAGTAAACAGGATAAAAACAACAAATTATTGGAACAACACTTCGATCGGGGAAAAATATGGATATGGATATTAGATTTAGATTTCTTTCTTTGTTTTTTTCATCTTCATTAAAATTAAAAATGAATGCTCCTTTTGATGGAACTAAATGTTGTAATGTTTTTTTCATTAAGAGGTGCATCAGTTTTGGTCAAGATCTTGTATTGATAATGCAAGAGGTGAGCACTCTGTAAAGACTACTCCAGCACATCCCAAAGACTTACACTGAGGTTAAGGTCAGGACACAGACGTGCCAATTCATGCGTCAAAAAGATTCTTCATGCTCTCTGAATCATTCTTTCACAATTTTTACCATGATGAATAATGACATTTTCATCCAGGAATATAGTCACGATGTGTCTTACATGGTTGTTTAAGACATGAAAAGCTACACACTCCATCTTTTAGGGTTAAAAGAACCATAAAAGATGCTAGAAACATAATAATCACTGTAATAATGATCCAGCCATTGACTCTTAAGATTTTGCCTATAAAAATCCAAACTGCAACTTTTTTTTGCTTAATCACTCTGAGCTACAACTTCCATATGACATTATGAAATTATTATACGCAATCTTAACAGTCATTAAATAGTCATTATTAAGATTGATGTGCTTTTGAATTGATAAACTGTAAAAAACTTGGGAAAAAAATATATGATCAGAAAATTTTATGACAATAAAATGATAATTATGTATCCAAGGAACATGCTTTTTCCAAATATTTTAACAAATATTTCAGCCATTGAAATAAAATGTTACAACAAGCTCCAGAGTCTCCACTACAATTTCTAGATGTTGATTTTGGGATGCCAGTTGAGTGAGTCCTGGAGCCAGCATTTGTTGAAAACATGTTTAGAAATTGGGTGTAGGTTGACATATTTTCTCCATTTTCTGTCACACTCGATGTCCAACTCCACTGGACTTTCCTCTGAATGGGGTGGAGAGAAGGAAATCTCTATTTGGTTTGTAAGTGTGTCAGGATTCAAAGGCAAACAGGAAATGCAATTACTGTTCATTTGGTCTTGTGACCAGACCCAATTTCAAAGCAATTTCTGCGAGACACCATCTAGTAAGTAGTCCTAATTAGGACTTTCATCTCTTGCACAGTGTAAAGCACCCATTTGTGGTTTCATTCCATTGGAATTCAATACTCCTAATTTTCTACAAGCTGTTTATACTGTACACTCTCAGTGTGGACACATACGAGGATCTGGAACAAGCCGAGGCCTGTGTTTGTGGAACGCCACCATTAATAAACGGCCAACAAGGATTCAGTTACTATTTGACATTTTTGGGGCCAAAGGTTTCCTATTAGTCGAGGCTGGAGCTAAAATATACATTATTTTCATAACCTGGGTGGCAAATTAAAGATTATGTGTAGCTGGTTAAACATACAGCATAAATTCAACATGTCTGATCCTTGCAGTGAAATGCAAAAAAAACACAAATTTTTAAAAAAAAGTCAGGAAATATAAATACTGTAATCCTAATAAAGCTATTTTTGGGATTCCAAAATTGAAACATAATATTCAATCATTTTAAATTTGGTAACTGGCAATAAATATATACATAAATCTACATTAATATTAATATTAATATACATTAACATTAAAATCATGCTTCATGTCATATGTAATACTATATACACATACATATACACACACACAGGTGCTGGTCATATAATTAGAATATCATCAAAAAGTTGACTTATTTTTTATTTCTTTTAATTTTGATGATTAGAACTGACAACTAAGGAAAATCCCAAATTCATTATCTCAGAAAATTAGAATATTACTTAAGACCAATACAAAGAAAGGATTTTTAGAAATCTTGGCCAACTGAAAAGTATGAACACGAAAAGTATGAGCATGTACAGCACTCAATACTTAGTTTGGGCTCCTTTTGCCTGAATTACTGCAGCAATGCGGCATGGTATGGATTCGATCAGTCTGTGCTCTGATAGTGGCCTTCAGCTCTTCTGCATTGTTGGGTCTGGCATATCGCATCTTTCTCTTCACAATACCCCATAGATTTTCTACTCGGTCAGGCGAGTTTGCTGGCCAATTAAGAACAGGGATACCATGGTCCTTAAACCAGGTACTGGTTGCTTTAGCACTGTGTGCAGGTGCCAAGTCCTGTTGGAAAATGCAATCTGCATCTCCATAAAGTTGGTCAGCAGCAGGAAGCTTGAAGCGCTCTAAAACTCCCTGGTATACGGCTGTGTTGACCTTGGACCTCAGAAAACACAGTGGACCAACGCCAGCAGATGACATGGCACCCCAAACCATCACTGACTGTGGAAACTTTACACTGGACCTCAAGCAATGTGGATTGTGTGCCTCTCCTCTCTTCCTCCAGATTCTGGGACCCTGATTTCCAAATGAAATGCAAAATTTACTTTCATTAGAGAATATAACTTTGGACCACTCAGCAGCAGTTCAGTCCTTTTTGTCTTTAGCGCAGGCGAGACACTTCTGACGCTGTCTGTTGTTCAAGAGTGGCTTGACACAAGGAATGCGACAGCTGAAACCCATGTCTTGCATATGTCTGTGCGTAGTGGTTCTTGAAGCACTGACTCCAGCTGCAGTCCACTCTTTGTGAATCTCCACCACATTTTTGAATGGGTTTTGTTTCACAATCCTTGTACACTTTTTTTTTTTACCACATCTTTTCCTTCCCTTCGCCTCTCTATCAATGTGCTGAGACACAGAGCTCTGAGAACAGCCAGCCTCTTTTGCAATGACCTTTTGTGTCTTGCCATCCTTGTGCAAGGGTTCAATGGTCATCTTTTGGACAACTGTCAAGTCAGCAGTCTTCCCCATGATTGTGTAACCCACAGAACTCGACTGAGAGACCATTTAAAGGCCTTTGCAGGTGTTTTGAGTTAATTAGCTGATTAGAGTGTGGCACCAGATGTCTTCAATATTGAACTTTTTTGCAATATTCTAATTTTCTGAGATTTTCTGATTTGGGATTTTCTGTAATTAGTCAGTTATAATCATCAAAATTAAAAGAAATAAACATTTGAAATATATCAGTCTGTGTGATGATATTTTTGATGATATTCTAATTATATGACCAGTTTTGTATAGCTTTATATATCACAATATGCTTTTATTGTATAGAAACGAGCTGTTTAGGGATTCTTAAAAACATCTTATTTTGTGTTCCACAGAAGGAAAGTCAAACCGGATTGATGAAAGGATGACAGATTTTGGGGTAAATTATTCCTTATCCAACTTTAAATCATCTATGACATGAAGCATGATATGGCTGGAAATACATACATTAAACACACTAAATACATTTGGAAAAATAAGACCTCGTCAGCTTGTGATTAAAATTTTTCCTCCTTCTTTAAACTTCTTACCAGTCATGATTATCCCTGGCAAGAGCTTATAAAAAACATATCATCTGTAATTTAATTGCTGAAACACCCACAATTAGTGGGGTAAGTTGTATTACATAGTCGTGGAGAATGTTTTCGGTCATCCAAGCCCTTTGCTACCTGTGCCAAGACACTGAGCCCAGCGGCACTTTTGCTGGACCACCCAAACTCCATGGAGGAAAAACCAACAAGGGTTTTAGCCACAGACTTAGCATAATCTCAGCGTCCTCTTAAAAAACTTTGACAAAGGACTGTTCCCCCTTCATTAACTCACAGGCACATGCTGATTGAAGGTTTCAGTTTTCCATGACTGGACAGTTTTGCAATAGGGTTCGTAAGTGAAGCAGGCTGCCCAGAACTGCCACTAGACTGAGTAGTAGCCTTTGGCATTCACTTCAAACATGGACATGGTCTTCAGGAACATATTACTAAAACTAAATCCACTGTGCCAGAGAATGATGTTTTAAACCATTCATCTCAAGGAGAATCGGAATATTATGTTTCATTCTGATAGGTTTTAATCAGAATGACCAATCATTTTATTGCTCATTCTGGTTTGTTATATGTAGCCTTGAAGAAACTTGAATGCATGGTTTTTATAAAGTAAATCACGAAATCTTTCTCCATCTGGTTGTGCAATACTGCTCTCTCTTGGTAGAGACAAAAGTTTCAAAAGTTCAAAAGTAATTTGTCTCAGCCTGAAGCTGGAATAATATACACGTAAAGTAAAAAAAAAAAAAAACAAGTTAAACATTATATTAAACAAGTTATATTTAATATCAATATATAGACTAGCATTCAAAAGTTTGAGATTGGTAAGATTTTTCAATGATTTTAAAAGAAGTCTCTTCTGCTTACCTAGGTTGAATTTATTTGATTAAAGTACAGTAAAAACAGTAATATTGTGAAATATTATTATGATTTAAAATAACCCTTTTCTATTTGAATACATTTTAAAATGGAATTTTTTCCTGTGATCAAAGCTGAATTTTCAGCATCCTTATTCCAGTCTTCAGTGTCACATGATCCTTCAGAAATCATTCTGATATGCTGATTTTTTAATCAGGATTATTTGATGAATAGAAAGTTCAAAAGAACTGCATTTATCTAAACTAGAACACTTTTGTAACATTACTGTTGAAACATTTGGGATCAGTAAGTTTTTTTTTTGTTTGTTTGTTTTTTTGGAAAGATATTATTAACACTTTTATTCAGCAAGGATCCATTAAACTGATCAAAAGTGACAGTACATGACAGACATTTATAATGTTACAAAAACGTTCTATTTTAGACAAATGCTGCTTTTTTAAACTTTCTATTCATCAAAGAATCCTTAAGAAATTTATCACAACTCTGTTTTCAGGAAGTTGGAAGGAAGGAAGGGATTTTCTCTTTTTAGTGTAAATTTAAAGAACTATTATTTACCTCAGTGGCAAAAAAATACCTTGAAAAAATAATGCTATTAGTTTGCACAAAATGCATTTGTTATTCAGTGCATATCCCTGACTTGAATATAAATGTTGCTGTATAAGAGCATGACTGAATTGCTGCATTATTAACAGAAAAAATCTTCTTTAAATGTTTCTTTCTGATTAAAACATGAAGGCACACGATTTCAAGCCAATTAAAAGTCCACATTAAATATACAGCAAAAGGAATGGAATAATTGTAAAATTAAGGCATAATTTATGAAGCTGGTAAACTTTATGATGAAATATTAGTGTAATTTATCCAGACAAAAAAGAAAAAGATTATGTAGTTACGCCTTCCACCAGCAGGGGCCATTCTAACCTTCCAAACCCTGACCCCATGTTCACTCACTACCATAGCAGTTGTTTAGCCACTAGGTGTTTACTGTATTTGTTATAGGTACTAATCCGTTTGTGACTCTCTTTGGTCTTCTTTCTCACTGTCTCAGTGCATGTGAAGCTAACAGGAGACCTGTCTCCCCTGACAGCCTGTAAATCCTGTGCTTGATAGCACAGAAATTGGACTGACAGCATAAGACTCTTACAGCTGCGCTCTGCCCGACCTCATTCACAATATGAAAGACATCTAAAACACACAGACAGATCTGGCATATTAAAAAAAAAAATAGGATAGGAAAAAAAGCTTTGCAGGTTTGCAATGATTCCCAGCAGGCTGGGTATATGATGAGTCTAAGATGCTCTTTTTGGGTCTTGTTAAATTAATTAGATATTTTAGTTTAAAATTAATGCAGGCAGATTTGTTTATGGGACTGCAAGGGAAAGGTTTTAAATCATTTAAGAAACATCTGGGGAACTTATGGTCTGACTTTAAAGAAAAACAGCGGAAATATCCTTGAGGGATTCGATGGAAGAGAAACTGCATTTCTGCAAGTCATTCTCCTCTATTTAATCATAAATACACTAAAAATTTGAAGGCGCTTAAGATTTTTTAAAAGTTTTTTCACAGTAATATTGTGAAATAAATATTATTATTAAAGCTGAATTCTCAGCATCAGTCTCCAGTGTCACATGTTCCTTCAGAAAAAATTTTTTTCCTTCTAATGTTGATATGCTGCTCAAGGACATGTATTATTATCAATGATGAAAGTAAAATTATTCAAATTTTTTATACTTTTATTCAGCAAAGACGCATTATAAAAGTGACAAAGACATTTGTAATGTTTCCGAATATTTATATTTCAAATAAATGCGGTTCATTGAACTTTCTATTCATCAAACAAACGTGAAAGACTGCATCAGTTTCCACAAAATTCCAGCAAAACCTATTAGAATGATTTCTGAAGGATCATGCGACATGAATTTAAAATATATTCAAACAGAAAATTGTTTTTTTGTAATAGAAATTGTAATAAAATTTCAAAATATTTCGGTTTTTATTGTATTTTTTAAAAATCAAAGAAATGTAGCCTTGATTTGTTCAATTATTCCAAACTTTTGACTGGTACATATGTTATTGGTATCTATCTACTTTATTTTATTATCATCAGCTATTGTAATGATTAGTTAGGTTTTTAGCTCAGAGAGCGAGGATTTTAACAGTCTACTATTACGTTCTTAAAATATCACGAGGTTTGAAGCCTTTAAAATAAAATATTGCTCAAAGAACAAGCCTGAAGGTTGTGACACCAAGATCCAAACATACACAGCTGCCATTGATAGATCCCCCTGTAATTACATACATTTCCTAGAATCTGTTTAGCATCAGTTAATCTGTTTCAACACAACACGTCACTAATGCATCTACAAATGAATGTCCCGGCACTCATCTCTATTGATCACAGGTGATGGTTCAAAGACCACTCTCATAATCAATTGACTGGGACTATTGAGAAAAGACTTAATGCTGAAGAACAATTAAGGTAAATACATGATCAACTGAGGTTTGTGCATTTACAGTTCTGCACGCTGGTCAAGAGAAGGGTTTCTTGAGAACTGCAAGACCTGAATCTCTTAATCAACGTTACAGAGCAGAGCCATGGGGGGAAAAAACTTAAACTTAAAGCCACAGTCCAGAGTACAATTCGAATTCATGACTCGAAGTCTTGTAAAAGGATAAAATTGTAAAATAATTTTTATAACCATCAATCATGTATGTATGTATCTATTAAAAACCTATGTGAAGTCCATCTTCCGGCACTATTGCTGCGGCCACATTTTTTTTTTTTCACATTATTTATTTATGGTTTATGTTTGGTCCTGCTGTCACTGCAGGTCTGAGCCTCGTCACAAGCATTTCATTGCAGTTTTCCCCAGTGTTAACTATGTAAATGATAAATAAATGCCTCTCAACTCCTGGCTGATTTGCTGCGTCTGCTCTTTTATAGTGACTACATCTTTTATAGCGTTAGAGACACTAGAACTCAACTTAGTTGGATGATGACTGTTTTCTATAGAGATGTTTTATAGCGGAATTGAACTCATTTCATAATTGATGTACTTTACACAGTTATTAAACCAAAATGAATCAACTCTGAACTGATTTCATCTGAATAAGGACTGTTTATTATTGTCTTTACAGCAAAAAAGCAGCAAAGTGACTTCAAAAACCACAAAATCCATTTGCTCTGGGGCTATAAATGTCATAATCAGCTGCTGGGTCATATTTAGAAGAACGAAATAACTACATGATGTTTCTCTGTCTGTGTCGTTCACTCCAATAAGCAGTTTAAATGAGTTCATTGTCTGGGTGCTGTCTGTCAATGCAATGTAAAAAAAATATTTTCATGATTTATCACAATAAATTTTGTCAAATCAGCTAAGGTTCACAAATATGTTGAGTTTCTGTTGAATAAAGTAATCTCTTTCTTTGTATCAACTCAAATTTTTAGTTTAAATGGACTCAATTTTAGGGTAACCTGGTAAGGCTTCTCTAAATTAACCCAACCAATCATTTTTACAGTTGGGGAAACTGTCTTATTTCACTCCTGCGTCACATTATGTAAACGATGCAGTTAAACACACTCTTTCCTGACACCGGCGCTACGCCGCTGGCCCACTGCAGACTGAGGAACACGCTGAATAGAGGCAAATTTTTTCTGCGTCTGACCTATGCCGGAGCCTCTGAGCCATAGGCTATGCGTCTGTTTTCATTTATACTTCTGCGTCGTTGTACGTGTAGACGTGCAACATGCAGACCGCTAGTAGGCAGTGTCCGCGGTCATGTTGCGCATCAAGGCAAAAGCCAAAGAAGCTGCTTGTCGTGTACGTTGTCAGAGTGATGGCGGTAAATAGGCAACGACTTTCGTTGCAGTTTGACGGCGTGTGTCTCCTCAAACACAGTGTTTTTTCATTCCCATGGAAGTTGAAAACGCCCGCTCTTCTCCATGCCAGTTTTTTGACCCGAGGGAGGGGTTCTAGCAGACCAATCACAGCGCTTGTGGTCCTCCTAGAATTGACCTTTTTGAAGAGGTGCACGTCAGGCTATGCCGTAGGCCGCGGCGTACACTCGATGCATAAGGACTGAGGCAATCACTTGTATTTTTATAAGATAAGATTATAAAAGCCTATGCAAGAGTGTATTCTGTTCACTGCTTAGTGCTTAATACACTATAGGAGGCCAACTAGGTGACTCAATGCCGCTAACTGGAAAAAAAAACTCATTTGCACTACTATCTGTTCAAAATAAATGAGAAGCCTAGAATTGGGGATTTGCAGCTTTTTCAGGTAACACTTTAGTTTAGTTGCTTATTTGTATGTATATTGCTAGGATATTGGCTATTTATAGTACTTATATATCAATGACTTATTATGCATGATCTTATTCTACATCCCTTAATCCTACCCACAATCTAAAACCCAATCTTACTGACCAATTGTCCCAGAGACGAACTCCGTGATTCCCTCCTCTGGACATCAGAGGGCACCATCGCCAGAATGTCAACATTCACACACACTCACTCTCACACTACATTTCCCATAAGCCCCATTCCTTGGTGCTGATCAACGAATCACCTGGACTATTTAAGAGACACTGTGACCTGCACACATTGCGAGGTCTTCTACTACTCCGGGTTAAGGCTTCATTAGCATACGTAATCTAACAGGCAATGTTCAATACACGGCAGACAGGAATGGCAGAGGATTGGCAGAATCATGGTGAGGTAACAGGTAATGATCAGGTCAGGCAGCAAACAAACAAAGTACAAGAAACAGGTAAGGGTCGTACACTGAAATCCAGGGTTCAAAACAGGAAAGTAAACACGGAAAATAACGCTCAGCAATGAACACAAATCAAGACTTTGCACATTAATGTGGGTGTAGGGTGTTTAAATAGTGTGTGTGATTCATGGCAGGTGTAGATACAATCAGTCCCAGGTATGAAGGCTTATGGGAAATGTAGTGTGTGCCAGTATATCAATGTCTGAGGTTGGGTGCCTTCTAGTGGCTGTTTGAGGGAACTCCACTGGATAACCCTGACAACCACGATCCTGTCTACCCTTCGCTATCCCTGTTCGTTGTTGTTGACCATTCCCTCTGTGAATAAAGCCTGCTTATGGTTCCTACTTTGAGTGATAATTCTTTACACTAATAAGCAGTTATTAGTGGTTTGAGGTAGAAGTTAATATAGTTAGTTAATAATGAGGATTTTCATTCCTAAAACCAAGGTATGAACCGTGACTTCTGTGTACCGTTACACCCCTCATACACACACCATTTCAGCAACAGAAATAACCTAATGTTAAATAACCTGATATAAACACTGTGGGTTTTGACCAATCAGGGCGTGACCTAGAAAGTAAAGTGATGTGGTGTGAAGGATCACATGCCTGTTCCCAATTTCTGTCATCACTTTGTTTGAGAAGAGTTTTCTAAAATCACTAGTCAACCATTAATCAAAAGCAAATGGCAGTTCGTTTTACAACAGCTGCACTTTCATCAATTTTGACACACTGAAAAGACTTCCTGCAAGAAACGAACAATGAAAAAGCACAGTGAGGGCTAAAAACCTATATTCACCAGTTCAGTAATTTGCTTTCAATGCCAGTGCTAGATGACGCACGGCCTGACAGCCTCAGGAGAATGTTTGTTGGTTTGAATAATAAAATGCACATAAAAGATAAAAATATATATATATTTTTGGCACATCAAATCTCGAATGTTGCCAATGAACAAAACAAAGACTTCAACCCACTGGCAGCTATCAGGAACCACATCCAAAAATGACTAAATATCCTTTAAAATTATGAATGGCAAATGACGGACATGAAAAATGGAAGCGAATGATAGCGAACAAACTCTGTGAAAAATGTCTGAGCAAGCCACTCTTTTCAACATTTTACATTAATGCATCTTTTGTGTGCATCAGTGGAATTATGATAAGAACTCGCATACATGAATATGAATCAAGCAGATTTGATTCCTGTTGGCATAAAGGTCAGGTATGAAGCTAACTGTAAGTCCTTAAATGAGAGCTGAAGAACTCTTAAAATAGCATTGATGGTTTAATATTCGATGGTGTTGACTGTGTTGTAATCGAATACTGCACCACACCTCTGGAAATTACTGCTGGATAATGAAGAAAAGCAGTGATATCTGCTTAGAATAGGCAGTGAGAAAGATCAATGTTGAGGTAAAATAAATGTAGGTGCTTCACAGTGTGATTTTTATGGCAGGGAGCAATAACCCACTACATCTTCATGCCTATAGTCCAATGATCCTTCATCGTGAATATGTCATCTTCAAATAGTTTAGTTAAATACTGTCACAAATAGTGTCTCATAGTGTCCTTAAACCTGGAAACAAGAAATTGCAGCCCCAGTATCCCAAAGAATGTGTTGTAGTTGTTGATTTAATGTCTGAAATAAGGCCTGTGGTTAACACATGCTCAAGATATTTCCATGTTTTATTCTATAGATACATCAGTAATACCTTACGAGCTATACAGTATTATTTTCATATAATTGTTTTCACTGTTTCAGATTGAAGTCATTGAAAAAAATGAAATCCTGGAACAAAGTAATTTATAAGAATAGGAGGATACGCAAAACCTGGAGTGGACGATATGATTACATTATAATATTATGCTCGGGATTTTATGTTTTTATGTGTCTTGAAAAAGACAATTTCTAAAAAGAGGCAAAACGTATGGAAGCCCATTTCCACCACTGAAAAAAAAAGATTATTGCGAATTTCTATCTCACAATTCTGACTATTTCTCAGAATTGCGTGACATAAACTCACAATTGCGAGATATAAAAAAAGGTCAGAATTCTGACTTTATAACTTGCAATTGTGACTTCATATCTCACAATTCTGTGAAAAAAAGTCAGAATTATGAGATAAAAAGTCGCAATAATCTTCTTTTTATTTTTTTTCAGTGGCAGAAACGGGCTTCCACAGAAATGCGACTAGAGAGGTTGTCAGGAACATTGGCACTGAACAGGTAAACTACTGTACCGAATATATAAAATATCATCAAATAGACTGAGAAAACAGCTTTCTGTCAATACAAAATAGTATACTTAAGCATTTTAGGCAAGCAGTTGCCAGCAACTTCTTGGCACGCTAATGTAATACTGTTTGATGCAGTTGCATAACATTGAGTTTCATGGTCATATCTTCTGGATATATAAAGGGGTGAGACAGATTCCCCTTTGTGATAAGTTTGACACATTTTCTTGGCGTTATCTTGCTACACTGAAGCTCCAGGAAGCAACAGAATTTGTATGAAATGAGGTGGACGGTTTAGGCGCTACGGACTGTCACGTTGTCACACCAGTGACAGTTGCAATCCTAATCAACAGGATGGCTCTCTATGATTCCTATGTAAGCTCAAGTAGCACACGGGTGATTGAGTTTTTGGAGGTTGTGTATGTATGAAGAGGGATTACTCTGAATGAAAAGGTGGGGGAAAAAATTATGTGCGCGGTGCTAATGATTATGATTACGGGATGTCAAATTGGAGTGTTTTTCCTGGTGAAGTAGAGGTGAAATTGAAAACCTAAGGATGATGTTCACAGACAATTCAGACTGAGAAGCTGAAATGGATCAATACACCTCTAAACTGTCTCCTGCTGTTGATTATGGAGCGGGGACGTTCTTGCTGGTCGTTGGTAAGTGCTGCTTTTTCACACTGCTATTGAAATATAAGTGAGGTTTTACATTTTCAATATTAATGTCAAGCCTCTGAATTAGACCTATGTAGGTTTAATGCAGGAAGAAAGTGGGTGACAAAAAGTTCTTCCAGGTTCTTTTTTAAAATGTGAACGATTGTCACTGGTGAAAAAAATATTCTGAGATATCCGAATAAAATGCATTAAGTTTAAATGAGAACTCATTCAAGTAAAGCATATATGCATTTTATCATTGCAGTTGTTTGATCTATATTATCCATTTAGGTTTTATCTTGCATTAGACTGTGTACATAAATTCTGTCTGGTATGGTGATTTTTACACGCAAGGGATTGGCACACATATCACGTTTCATTTTTCTTTACCCCAGAGGCACAGTGTGATATCACTGTTATGACAAGAAACTAGTAATTTCCTTATCCATGATTTAATCACAAAATTGGGGGTGCATGCCAGCAAATCACAGCCTACTATGACTGTCTGGTTTGATATGCAGCAATCATAACACAAATTTATTGCAGTTTTAGTCTAAGATGGAAGAAAACATTGATCACCTCACGGAAACAAAATTTAGTTTCATACCCGACACTGTGCGCTATATGTAAATCTCGTCAAGGCCGAAGAATTACCGCAAACATTTATTCACTAGGGGAATACCAGTTACCACAACTAAAATTAATGCATGGTTGCAAGTTAAAAATTTATTTTGTTGTGTTATAATAATGTTGAGCATTACATTAACTTAATATTGTGTGCAATTTAAACTCACATTTCTGTGTTAATTGTATTCTTAAAAACTTAAGTTGTAGTAACTTATGAAATCGTCTTGAATAAATGTTTAAATTAAGTGTTACCAAGTAGTTGGAGTGACTTAATTTTTTAATTTTTTAACTTAAAAAAATTGTGTTTATGTTGCAAGTGGTTAAGTTAAGTTTAACTCAGTATAATTTGCTGGTTGATCATATTTTCATTTGAAGTTATCATATCATAAATATGCAAACTTTTTGCATCGACTCAAAAGTTTATCTTTTGTGTGTCTTTTTCAGTCTTGCCAGTTTAAACATTCAAGCAATTTTAACCCTAATGTTGTGTTTGGGTCATTTTTACCTATACTATATATATATATATATATATATATATATATATATATATATATATATATATATTTTTTTTTTTTTTTTTTTTTTTTTTTTTTCAGAATTTACAAAGCTATTTAAAAGCAATTTAAAATATATATATTTGCAGAATTTACAAGCAATAAAAAACCAAACATCCATGCATACTCAACTTACTAGTTAAATATTATTTATGTTATTATTGTACAATATTGCTAGTAAATTCTGAACACGGTATATGGCGACTGGTGACGCCGTTATCATAGACTGGATTTGATGTTAAAGAAGCTGCAATTCATTAGAAATAAAACTTGTTCTCAGAAAAATAATCTAAATGCAGAATGCACAGGTCAATTCGGAATGTGTTTTATCTATGATTTCATTCTTAGATACTGTACAAGCCTCAAGTACAGACCGATCACCCATAAAGTTACATAAAATCATCAATGAAGCCTCTGTCCTAGGTTGAATTCAGATACTTTTTCATTCATTAAATCTAGATGGAGGTTGTGTCATTGGTATGTTATGTCATTCACAATAGCAGCAAATGTACAGAGAGAAAGTCTAAGTCAGAGAGCCATGGAAACCAGTCTATTTTTATAGATCCAAGGATTATTGAGGACAAGTTAGATAAATTCCCCGGCATGTAACTGTATAGTGTTGAAAGCCCCTATGCAAGTGAGTTAATGAATCACTTCAAAGAGGAACTCTTAATGCATACAAATATAGTCGCAACAACATGCTCTGAAAGGATGTGCTTCTCATCTTTAAGTCTGCCCTCGACATACATTCACTGTCACTAACTCAATAACATAAGAGAAATGAATAGGAGCATTTTTTGCTCTTTACCACAAACTAATAACTAAGAAAAATCCCAAGATCTCTGTAATCTCAAATGTTTCTCCAACACCACAACATCATTAAATGCTGACCCTTACTTTTAAGATGTTTCTTTTGGGGAAGAACTCGCCATTAATCTCGCCAAGAAATCAGATGTCAATACCAACTCAAATCCTTCCAAGTATGTCTACATTCCTACTGTACACTGTAATGAATTACTGTAAAAATTACAGCATTATTTTACAGCCGCTGGCTGTTTTTTAATAATACAGCATATTGCTGTAAACTGCAATACATTCTGGGGTCACATGTTGGTTTGACTCAAATTTAAAGAGTATTGCTGTAAATTGACCCTTCGTAATTTTAAAAATACAGTTATTTACTGTAATCAGAGAATACAGGGAAATTCTGCAAATTAAATTACGGTACCACTACTGTAAATTTTACAGTAACCGGCTGGCAACCCTGCTGCCAGTATTATACTGTAAAATTTACAGTAATTTTTTAACAGTGTACAGCACTAGGAGAGCTAAAAAAAAAAGTCTATAATTTAAGGATTAACATATTGATTTTAAAGTTGTTGCTGTGACAATGATATACAGCTGATACACGATTTGCATTTGCATTGATTCCATGTTAATTTACTGCAAAAACCTCAAGGATTGTGATTTGATGACTTAAGCCATGTGCGGCACAGAATAGCTGAAAAAGATTTACAAATATGGCTACTGAAAACCATTACAGACCTCTATAAGTTTAGAAGTCCAGCGCTCACTCTGGATATACGTTTTTGATATTTGTCTGCAGTTTCACTGTCTCAGGTTATGCATTGTTAGAAAAAAATTGTTGATTTTTAATATGAACGAAATGGATGTTTTCAAACCAGAATAAAATGAAAGTGCATTAGATCAGATCATAATGTGAAGCTGAGGAAATGCTCTTTCTATCTCATCTGAAGGTCAGAGGAATAAGGTCATTGAACATGTTTCTCCTCCGCCCTCTGGGAAGGTCAGACATACAGTACTCGCAAGCAAAATAGCCTGTCAACGCAATACAAGCATTACAGTATATGTGCTCTCTGGATGTCCTGTTTGACAAATGCATCAACTTCAAATGTTCGTATCGATACGTAAGTGGCACTTCATTTACATGAGATCTCCAGCAGCCCACGCAATCTTTGCAGATGGCTTTGCATCTCTGATGGTGGTAAGAATGAGAGAACACGGTTGTGTCCCAAACTTATGACTGCTGCATCGCTTAAGATGCAGTATTTGAGTTAAAAGGCAAGCTTAAGGTCTCAAACAGATTTCAGCAGCACCTTAATGCCTTGTTTAATGATCTGGAACAAGTCTTCATAAAAGAAACACTTAGACATCCAAAGGATCTCAGTACAAAACAACAACAACAAAACTAACTAATCTAACAAAGATTATATAAGATCTAATGTTAGGGATACATAATATAGCAGTACCTTATCAATTATAGGCAGATATTAGTGGTTTTAATCATTATCCGTCAATATTGGATATTTGTGCATTCTCATTTCCACCAAAACACTAATAATTTAAGAACGCTATTAAATGTAGATCTCAAAGTGAATTTAAAACATTTGATTTTAGTTTTTACTGTTTTATTTGTAATATATTTAGTCAAAATAGTACAGCATTTTTAATGCTGGACACTTTTGGACTCTGCTGTAACATTAAAATTATTATCATGCATAATATTTGAAACAGCAAGAAATTTCATGAATATGATCCACTGATATCACTTTCATTTGGCATTTGGTTGAAAAGATGTTTAACCAATTCAATTTCAGTTTCTGTCAATGAATGTTTCAAGAAATAAATTTACATTTATATTACTTTTTTTCATTGTTACACTCCATATTCTTTCAAAAAAAAAACAAGACTGTGGAAAAAAAAAATGGTTTAGGATTTACTTTGAATATTTTCTGTATTGAAAATATTGAATTATTTGTGAGTAATATTCACAAATAATTACAAAGTAAAGGCAAGTATACATTGAATCAAAAGTGAAATTTTGAAGTAGAAAGACTTTAACTTTGAACATATCTTATATATTTGTAAATATATTTTAACTAAAGATACTTTAAAACTGAACATTTTAATAGATAGGATGTAATATAGACACCGGGTTTCAGCATGCATAATGCCCTTCTCTTGATGGCAGTATTTTTCAGCTTTGGGACACAGTGCGTGCGGAGCGGAGGACAGACCAGCGCCCACCTGATGTGCTCAAGAGAATGTGACTTTGCGCTCCACTGAGCTGTACAAAAGAAATCTGATGAACGTCTTTGTAATTCTCTCAAAGACAGCTCACTTGACAGTGTTTACCGTTTACTCCAGATCTATGCAAATCTCTAAGAACGCACCAAGAAATATCTGACAGTGATATGGGAATTTGCCCCATTTCTGTCTGACTTACAGTTGCAGGAGCACAACAAAATGCGCAGCGCTTTAGAAGTAGCATTAAGTCTTATCTCTAGAACCTAGTTATATAAACAGTTTAACTACTTAGTACATTATTAAACACCAATTTAATGCTTTTCTGCCAAAAACGCAATGCCACGTCAGGCGCTTTGTCTGATTAGAGAAAGATTAAACAGAGGATAGGAAGCTATATTGTTCTTTTGCTTAATTACTTTTTGGCACCTCAATGGAGACTGAGCGCCTTGTATAATCAGACAGCAGAAAAAAAAAAACATGCTGTAATTATTTTTTTATAATTAGCAGTTGCCTGCGTTTTTTTTTTTTTTTTTTTTTTCACTGCTATTAATGCAAGAGCACTGAAATGACATATTCATGTCAGAGAGCATCTGTTGTCATGTGGCAGCTTCAAAGAATACCTGTTAGGCTTTTCTGAGAATCAGTTTTAACCCTGTAAGGTTAATGTCCCTGCCTGAATTTATACATCTATTTATGAACCTGACATGAACAGATGTTGACATGGGTAAATGTCAGTGATGGTTACATTAAAGGGTCAAAAAATGAAAATTCTGTCATTAATTACTCACCCTCATGTTGTTCCAAACGCGTAATACATTCTTTCATTTTCAGAAATTAAGATATTTTTGATGAAATCCCAGAGCTCTCTGACTTCTACATTTTAACCACCACTGTCAAGGCCAAAAAAAGGTAGTAAAGACATTGTTAAAACAGCCCGCATGATGTAAACACAGAAGACTGCACTGCGTTCTCTACATCAACTGCGTACGAGACTGGCATGGGAGAGAAGAAGTTGTTGAATAAAGTCATTATTTTTGTTTTGTTTGAAAATGTATTCTCATCGCTTCAAACATTAAGGTTGAACCACTGTTGTCACATGGGCGACTGTAACATTGTCTTTACTACCTTTCTGGGCCTTGACAATGGTAGTTAAATTACTGTCTATCTAGGAGTCAGAGCTCTCAGATTAAGTCAAAAATATCATAATTTGTGTTCCGAAGAAGAACATAGGTCTTACGGGTTTGGAACGGCATGAGGGTGAGTAATTAATGACAGAATTTTCATTTTTGGGTGAACCCTTTAAAAAAATGTGCTAATGTGAAAAGACATGCTGCCAACAAATGATAGATTTCTGCTTTCGTCACACATCAGCCATGAGTTTATGATCCGTCAAATTTTAATTAAAACTCTCTCGGACAGAATTTTAATATTTGACAAGATATGAATTGCCAGTGCAACTAGCTCATCAAATTGAGGATGTGTTTCATTTGTATTACATAATGACTGCAACCAATAAAAATCAATCGTGCATCTGCCTACATTTTGTAAAACTCCCCTAACGTACCTATCCAAACAATTAACAGAATATTGACTTATTTTCGCACGGTTCCTTGCAAAATACTAGTGTTATGACCACAAAACACTTTTACCATATTGTTACTTTTACTTTTTTTTTGCCTCAGGCACCATGACTGGAGCTGCTGGGAACCGAATAACATAAATTGAATGTTAGTAGGCCTACTGCTGATCTACAAGAGCAGATGCAATCTCTCAAATGACAAGTTTTCTTAAGAACATTTCTAAGAATACTGGCAACCACACAAGAGAATATGCCCTGCTTTCTTACTGCCGTCGGCTAGAACAACACGAAAATGCCTTGCTCTTCAACCCAGGGTCTGTGAAATTGATCTTTGGGTGAATTTTCATCCCAGCATAGATGATGTATGAACATCTCTTTTCAGTTGAAGAGTCACCATGATTGCCTAGTGACATTTAGATTTTTCAAATATAGGCTAGTGGTCTTTTTTTTTCTTCTTTTTTTTAAAATAAACAAACAAAAAATTGGCATGCATAAACTGTAAATAGCCATAGATTAACTGAGACAGGTGTTTTATTACAAATTATTACCCCCCTCGTCGAAGTCGCTATATTATTGCCTATTCCTAACCCCTCCCCCAATCCTGACCCCTCCCCCACACCAAATCCTAAACCTACCAATACTAGGGGGGTAATAATTTGGCATAGGGATACAACCTATTTGCGAATAAAAAATAAATAATTCAAGAGTCTGTTAGGACTCTGAATCGGGATAGTTAAGGATTGAACCCCAACAAAGAGTCAAAATAAAAGCTTGGGATCTTTTGTGCTTTCAAAATATGTATTCACGAGTAGGTTATGTTTCAGCTACTACAAAAGTTGGCTGGATAAGAATTACAAAAAAGTAGCCAAGGAGGCTACTGTGATTATTTATCAATTCATTACATATTTTATATTTAAAACATCTATACACATTTGTCTGTAAACTAACTGTTCAAGGATGGACAAAAGACGAATGGTTTCTGCGATACAGATGAGAATGAGTAAAATATATCGCATACCTGTACACAGCAGTCAAAAAAACAACAGATTAAAGGAAGCCACACATATGAGTGAATAAAAACCTTACCTTAAGATGCTCTTGATGGACTGCAAGCAAAAATCCAGAAATAATCCATAACGCAGTAGGCTAGCTAATCCAAGGTGAAACATGATCTGTTGAATATATGAAGTCTACCATAACTGTATAAACATTGTCAAACTATGAGTAGTTGTCTTCAAAAACCAAGAAATGAATGAATTAAATGTGAATATACTTTTCTATGTACATATTTTAAATACATAATTTTGGGGGAGATGGTTTTTATGTTGTGAGGATTTTACATCCACCTGTCCTGGCCTGCAGCATGCACGTGCCTCCTTAACATAACCACGCTGGCACGTGTGCCGAAATAATCCGCTTTTTTGCTTTCTGTTTCATTTAAACAATTAATAATAATAATTATTATTATTATTAATAATAATAATAATGGTAATTTGGTCAATTTAAAGTTATAAGTTAATCATTTCAAATCATTTAAAATTCGATCATTTTGTTAGGCTACTTAATTGCGTTGGCATTGGTGGTGGATGAGTGTAATGTTATATCACCATACAGTACAAGGCTAGATAATCCAGCCAGAGGCATAAACAGTAAGTAAAAACACTTTAGAGATGTCAAAATGGTGCACTCATATTACAATGAATGGGAGAAAGTGCAACCCAAAAAATATTTTCACACTATTTGAGCAAATAACAACATTTATGGGACAGCTTATGTGAGAGAGTTGCTGCTGATTTGAAATATGTTTATGTAAATGTGAGTGTGGCAAGCTAAGATATCAGGATTGAAATGATTTGGTCTTGGATACCTGAATAGCTGCCCTGAAGAGTTGCAAATATGGCCACCAAGAGAACAGACCTTCCTTAAAAGGAACTTTATCATAAATCAAACACAATCTTGCCAGTTAGTTGATTGATATGTGAAATGCAATCACCTGGAATTTGATTTTTACTTTGTTTACCTCTAATTATTCCCAGCCTTCCTCTCCATCCTTGGCAACGCAGCCGTCCTGGTAGCAGCCGCTTGGCGTCACAGCGTTCTCAAAGCTCCTGAGCTCCTCACGGTCAATCTGGCCGTGACTGACATTGGTATGGCACTCAGCATGTACCCACTCTCAATCGCCTCTGCCTTCAACCACACCTGGATTGGAGGTGACCCTTCCTGCCTGTACTATGGGCTGATGGGTATGATCTTCAGTGTAGCCAGCATCATGACTCTGGCCGCCATGGGGTTAGTGAGATACCTGGTGACCGGAAACCCTCCAAAATCAGGTACTGTGATGATCGCATTAGGAGACTGTCCAAAGGGAAATTCAAACAGCATCTTAGAAAATTTAGAAACATTGATTGCTTTATTGATACAATATTTCATTTCATTTTGCTGCAACCAAGCACAAAAGCTCAATGTGTGTTTGATGAACGGTTTTGTTTTTTTATCCTGGGCAATAACAGGAAATGTTTGATAGCTTTTAGAGGCCAAGATTTTAAGATTTGTCAACAACACTCGTAACTTTCAAATCTAAACCTACACTGAGAAATATTCACTGTAAAAAGTGACTTTTTTAGGGTGGGGGCTCGGCTTCTTTCCATTGGTTGTTGATAGTATGGATGAATGCGAGCTTGCTGTCGATATTCTGACTAAATGATTGTGGAAGATTGTGTTATGACATTTTTGCATTTAGAAAATGGATACAATATAAGAAAAATTCTGTACAAAAATGGAATAGATAACATTTTTGTTGCCAGGACATTATTCCATGTCAGACATTTCCATTAACCCTTAAACGCAACACAATGTAGTCCGTAATTCAATTTATTTATTGACTTTTAGGGTAAAAATTTTTTTAATGCTGACTCTAACCTTTTAATTCCAAGAAATATGCTCCTCTAATAAATTAAAATTTTTAGTAGAGTGTTGTTAATATGAATACAATAAACTATGCAAACTTTCCAGAAAAAGTTGCATGTCATTGCATGTCATTTTCAAGCTTTCAAGGATTTACAATATAGTACTAGACGCAATGCCAATTGTATGACCCATTTTTATATAACCGAATGACTCGTCATCCAAAATGAGCTTTTAAAATGTTCTGTATGCACTACTAATGGGGTCATTCATTTGTACCATTAACATGAAACACAAGCACAGCAATTATCCTTAGAATCTAGAATGATGCATGAAAAGATCATTGGGGAGTATAGGCGGGCATAATGATGGTTCACCTGTGATTTTCCAACAGACAGTTTCAGGTTTTTTCTTTTCCTTTTCAGATTTACCAGCCTAATTACCTTCGAATTTCTTCTGCATTTACAAAGAAACTCTAAATGTGGAAAATAGATTACTGGCAATGGGATTTCTTACCTTGTTCATTCTTGAGTTTTCTTCATAAGAATGGCTAGACTATTTCTACACAACTGTAAAAACACTAAATCATCTCAATTATCTTTCCTTTAGTGATGAACAGCATCAAATAATTTTTTGTGTATCTGTTCCAGGAAGCAAGTTTCAAAGAAAATCTATAAGCATATTGATTGGTGTCATCTGGCTTTATTCACTGCTGTGGGCAGTATTTCCTCTTTTGGGATGGGGAGGATATGGGCCGGAACCCTACGGTTTGGCCTGCTCTGTGGACTGGGCTGGATACCAGCACTCCTTAAACGGCTCTTCGTTTGTTATGTCTTTGGCCATCCTGTGCACCCTGATCCCATGTGCAGTTATCCTGTTCTCCTATGCTGGCATTGTCTGGAAGCTCCACAAGGCTTATCAGTCCATCCAGTGCAATGAGAGCCTGCCCAACTCAGGGGCCGTTGAGAGAAAAGTCACTCTGGTAAGGGGCCAAAAAAGAGCCATTTACTTTGAAAGCTTGTCTTTTTGATTTCTGTTCAATTCACTTTTATAAGGTGTTTGAACATCAATATGTGTCTGCCGTGTGTGTAAAGAACCAGTCTATAATGGTAAAAATCCACACACTCTGGGATACACCAGAGACTTCTTTTATGTAAAAGGGGCATAATAAAAGCACATCCAGCAGATGTGTGAAGCTCCAAGGTTTGCACGTACGCATGTTGTTAAACACTTACAGGGCAATTTTGCAAATTTTCAATCAGCTTTGTATTGTTACAGTATATATATATAAATGAACAATGTGCACTCTTTCTCCATGGTAACAACACAAAGCTAGTTGAAAAGCAGGAAACTCGTCCTTTAAGTGTTTAACAACATGCAGGGTCATTGTACGTGCAAACCCTGGAGCATTCACACATCTGCTGGAAGCTTAACAGTTTTTCTTGCTACAGTGACAGACGCCGATTCACACCCCTGCTCCCTCTTCTGCCACAACAAAGTTGTTGTTTTATTTTGCTCCGCTGGTTTTAAATCTAAAACCATAAACCTAAGGGAACCATTTTTGCTGTTTGGTTCCCAAATCATAAACGTGGGTAAAGGTCAAGCTCCAATCCCTCCTCAAAGGTCACTAATGGAAGTAAACAGATTCCAAGAAATAGCACCATGTGTGCTTGTCATTTTCCAGGAGCTTGCATTTAAAGCTCAAAAGTGTTTTGTAATTGTACTGTTCGGGCTGTCCCTCCTGGAGGTAAGGGCAAAATGGTAATCAGGTATTTCTGAAGACTATTCCCTGAACCTGCATGGCTATGATATTTAAGCACAATGGTGTTCATAAACTTTAATTATTAAATGAGCAAGTGGAACCATCACTCTAAACGAATGCATTAGTGCCCTTTCCTCCAGACTACGACAGCGGTAGCCTGTCCAACATGAATCACTTACACTGCTTTCTGGTGTAAGTTCTTGTTTCCCTACTATGTTTCAGATGGGCATCCTGATCAGCGCTGGCTTTATTGTGTCCTGGACGCCCTATGTCTTCATCAGTCTCTGGACCATGTTTCACTCCGAGGGCAAAGACAGCGTGGCGCCTATTGTCAGCTTACTACCCTGTCTCTTCGCAAAATGCTCCACGGTGTACAACCCTTTTGTCTACTACATATTCCGCAAATCTTTCCGCAGAGAACTACGGCAGATCCGGATGTGTTGTTACCACGGCTGCTTGGATGCAGTGAGCAAAATAACAGGAGGAGAACGCTCAGAGGATAATAGCAGGGCACAAAAAAATGCAGAAGAGTAAAAGCACAATAGCAGAGGTAAAAAATAAAATACTAAAAATATTTTGAGAGGCGAGGAGAAGAGCTCCAATGAATAAATAAGGTTGGTGGATAGTTTGCAGCCTTGAGACACTTGGTCTTGATGTGCTAATGCATCTTCAAGCGCACAAAGAAAAATTATTTGAAACTTTTGTAAATATTTCATATAGTTTCATTCCTGTCCAGTGAAACATGCAGATATTCTCAGGATATTTTCTGTCCCAAAGGCTGCGCCGGAGATCCAAGATACAGTATGGAGTCAAGACATTCCCTTGTGTTCTCTGTTCATGGACAGTCCCATGTTTATCTGTTTGAGCAATGTCTTATTCTTTTGTCCTTTTATCTTCTCTTTCATTGCTGTCAAACCTTTTTGCTTTCATCAGATTATTGTGAGATAAAAGCTATTGAAATGCTTTAAAAGATGAAGGCTTTATAAAGAAGATAGAGTGGTTGATTGATTTATCAATCATTATGAAGATTTTTTAGCAAAATGTTCTTACAATGTTCCTTTCAGTTTTCCATTAAACCATTATCACACTATTTTGTTGTACTTCCTCCTGTGTTCTTCACTAATGGTTGTGAATGTTTCTTTCATAGTACCACATTATCGCATCCAAAGCTGCAATTTACAGTGAAAGGGGCTGATCATCGGGTGACATGGATTAAAAAAAGGATCCTGTTGATGGATGTTTGCATGACCCTTCAATACAAACACCCCATTGAGACTTGATTTAAAAAACGCTCACCATGACAAGCTATAAGGCACAGATAGTACCTTACTGTTGAGTAGATTTGAAAACTATTCACAGGAATCATATTATCAATCAGAGTCGTCTGATGTGTGTCAGTGCCTTTTAAAGTTGAATGATGTGTTTTCTTAAGCTATGGTCACATTTTTCGACTAATTAAAACTTTTCATCTTGTATTTGTGGTACTTTGCAAATGGCATTTAGGTACAGATTTGATTGTTTTAGCCTTGTCCCAGTCCAGACTTTCAATCTTAAAATCACAATTACAAATATTATATACTGTACAATATAATTTATTACTTGAGTATAAGTAATTTTATCATTAGTGAATGCTGATGAAAATCTTTTGGTTCTTCCCTGACCTTGGCTTTTTATGACACCAGCTTCACTGCGGAGCGACTCTCCATAGGATTTCTGATTAGTCGGCAAGAGTGTCTTAATGAATCAGGGAGTAGATCAAAGTGAAGAGGGCCGGCCAAGACACATAAGACACATGTCCCATCAGCTTTCTATTCCTATCATTATTTTACTAATATCAGAGAAGCACAAATGGATAGAACACATAGTGCACATTGGATGTAGGGTACTGTTCATTACATGTTTCAGCATATAATTATATTCAGTTTCCCCAAAGTGCAGTGTCTTTAATTGCATTGTATGTCAAAGCATTTTACACTGGCATGTAATAAAAACACACAAACAAGTCTATTCAAGGAGCCAAGGTGAAAATGGAAGTAAAAGTAGCAACAGTTTTGCCACTGATGTCAAACAAGTTGGTGAAACTCAATAAGATGCTATGTCAAAAAACACCAAAGTATCAATTATTAGTGCTTTCACTAAACCTTGTGCATTCTGTGAGAAAGCCCATACCTTGGAGCAACATTACCATTTCACTGCTAAGCTATATGAAGACAAACTGGACTTTCTAAGAAAGAAAGGATTTTGCTTGGATGAAAGGACACTTAAAGATTGTAACATAAGAAACATGACAGATGTGCTCAAAAAACATCCTAGCATGTTACACCTAACCACTCGGGGCAAGAGGCATGAGAAAGAAATGAAAAAAGTTGAGGACAAAAAAAAAAAGTTTTATAAAAGTTACCATTTTAGTGTGAATTATGAAACAAGTAGCTGCACTGGAGACAGCCATGTTCTTGCCATAGTACCTGTCAAAATAAAGTCCAAAAAGAGTGATAAATACATGTAAGTATATGTGTTTATGAATCCAGGCAGCTCAGCCACCTGAGGCATTAGCAAGATGGTTCAATATCCAGGGTAGGATGACTGACATGAGGCTAAGCACCATGAACTCAAGGAAACTAGTGGAAAGCTATAATGCTCACTGACTTGGAAGTGAGTGAATTTGGAGGTGAACCACTTTGAACTTTCCAAAGTGTTTACACAAGAGCAAACCAATGTCAATTGATTACTTTCATCAACAACACAATGTTGACACATAAGCCTTACTTCGGTGAATAATGGAGTTGAGATCCTTATAAGGAACAAGGAGTTCAAGCTTCTGGAACCATGGAGAGTAATTAACAGTGAGCAAGTTGGAATTTGAACAGACGTCTTAGAACTTGAAGATAACATCAATGGCAATGCACAAACAAGCGTTACAGTCACTAGAATCTCCACTGAGACTATCAAACAGATGCTGATACAACAGCAGAACCATGATTTTCCTGAAAGAAATTGTGATAACAAATCTGAATTGTCATTGCAGATGGATCACCAGTTTTCCAATGGTCACTGTTACACTGGCCTTCCCATCAAGAAAACGGTTGTCCAAATGTCCAAACAATCAAAGTGCAGCTGCACATGTAAATCAAAACTTGGATGAGTATAAGATGGTTCTTAATCTCTATAGAGCAAAGTGATCTCCAAATGTAACTAATTTCGCCTATATGAAGACGGCAGAATAAAATCATATAGCAAGTCATCTGTTGAAGCTGTCAACAAACACTGAAGTCAGCCAATTGATTTATCCCAAGTAAGCAGACAATCCACATTCAACTTCGTTGAACTTTCCAAAGTGTTTACACATAGGAGCAAACCAGAGTCAATGGATTATTTCCCACAACAACAAAATATTGACAAATGGCTTAACTTCAGTAAAGTGAAGTTGCCTCACATTGATGCTGGAGTGGAGATCCGTAAAGGGAACAAGGTGTACAAGCTTCTGGAACAATGGAGAGTAATTAACAATAAGCACAATGGGGCATATGGAGTAAAGACTGCCCTTGGATGGACTTTGAACAGACCTCTTAGAGAACTTGAAAACCGCAATGAATGGCAATGCACAAATAAGCATCTCAGTCATGAGAATCTCCACTGACAATATGGAACAGATGCTGATACAACAGTACAATCATGATTTACAAGAAAGATATTGTGATAAAGCTGACTTGTCGCAGATGGAGTTTTCCAGTAGCCACTATTACACTGACCTTCCCATCAAGAAAATGTGCACTTTTCTTTTCTCAAAAGTGCAGCTGCCCAGCGAGCACTAAATATCAAAAGGAAATTCTAGAAAAATTGCTCCTTTCATGTGGAGTACACAGAGGATATGCATACAAGGTGCCTTCATCACACGTCATCAAGATAGTCAAGTGCTATATACTTCACTATGGGCTGTACCATTGACCGTGCTGCCAGTTTCCAAGGAATGTCTTTAAATACTGAGCTCCTACAAGGTCCTGACATATAACAAATTCATTCATTGGAGGGCTCACTCACTTCAGATGAAAGTCAGTTGCCATGATGGCAGAAGCTGAAGCTATAGTATGTACTACCAGGTGAGTTTAGAAAAAAAGATAGTGACATACTCCGTTTCCTACGGTGACCAGATGGAGATATAAATTAAAACTTGGAGAAGTACAAGATGGTTGTCCAGCTCTTTGAATCAAAGTCATCTCCAAGTGTAGCTGATTTTGCTTATAGGAAGACAGAAGAAGAAAATAGTAGCAAGTCATTTCTTGAAGCAGTCAACACAGTGCTTAAGAACTTTCCTGTAGATGACAGTGTAAAGTCTGTTTCAAGTCACGCTCAAGCAATTGCCTTCTAACAATATCTCGCAAAACTGTGCGAGCAGCGGATTTCATCTTACAAAAAGGGCAAGCAAAAGTCGTGCATTGTTAGTCTCTGTTCTGGAAGGTGAGAGAGACTTGAAGACATAAGAGGCTTTGATTTAATGCTAGATGCACTTCTTGCAGAGAGAGCATTAGGGGTGTTATGGCGTGTTCATTCTGATATGTTGAAATTCCAAGAAGGGGAATCCTGTCAGTCACAAGCTCCATCTATGTCCCCATTCTGCACAACTACATCACTTCTCAGATGCTAGCGAAGTGGGATATGGAGTTGTCTCTCATACCTCAGACTGTTAAACACTAATGGACTTGTACATAGTGCCTTCATGATCGGGAAGTCTCACACAGTGCCACTGAAGCAGACCACTATTCCTCATATAGAGGTGACTGCTGCT
Organism: Opsariichthys bidens; assembly: GCA_037194245.1. Lineage (NCBI taxonomy): Eukaryota > Metazoa > Chordata > Actinopteri > Cypriniformes > Xenocyprididae > Opsariichthys > Opsariichthys bidens. Next base: position 29,754,743 of record CM074282.1, read on the forward strand.
GCAGTTGTTGATGATAGCAGACAAAATGCTGAAAGATGATCTGAAATTAGAATTGCTCGAATCTGAATGACAGTACCACTGTTTTTGAGATATGGAGTGACTATGAAGGTCTTCGCTTCAAAATGTTTGTTGCCAACAGGACTGCCATTATAAGAGATTCTGGTACATCAATACCTCCATAAACCCAGCTGATTGCACATCCAGGGGACTTAATTGTGAAAGATTGATGTCATGATAACCTTTCATGAGATGTGAACTGGATCAATGGTCCAATTTATTATTTATTTATTTTTTCAAAGAAGCAGACAGCAGGTGGCCTGAGACAAATCATAACCTTTTAACAAAAGCAAATGATAATGAGGTTAAACACTCAGCCTCAGTGAGTATTATGTGTGCAGTGGATGCTGCAGATGCTGTGAACAAATTGATTAAAAAAAAATTGGTACATGATTGATTCAAATTAAAGGATCCATGGTATGGATCCTTTGCTTCAAGGACATGGCATTACACTGTAGAGCAATCAAAGTACAGTCAAAGACAGAAAAGTTCAGAGTTGTGAAACAAAATCCATGAAAATGAGATCATTAAGTTCATTAAAAGTCACAGATTCACAGAAGAAATTTCTATGTGGCGAAAAGGTAATTCATCTGTTAAAAAGAACAGTTGCTTCCTAACCTGGACCCGATAGTTCAGGACGGAATGTTCTTCAGAGTTGGAGGTAGTCTAGGTAAATCTGCCATGCCTGAGCATGTAAAGCATCCAAACATTATACCCAAAGACTCAGGTCACAAATTTAAACTCAAGACATTCATGAGAAAATAGTGGAAGAAACTGTATTTATTCAAAGTTGTCTCCTTTCTGCAAACTCCATGATGTGTGAAATATAGAAAGATCAGAGCAAAAGCTGTAGAGCAGAAAACATCAGAACTGCCACAGGACAGAATAATACCAGATCAACCACCCTTTACCAATGTTGAGGTAGACTATTTAGGACAGTCAAACAAGTTAGAAGTAATGTTAAAAGATAGGGCATATTGTTTACCTGCCTGACAGCAAGAGCTGTGTATATTAAAACTGCACATATACTGGACACAGACTCAAATGCCATCTGACGTTTTGTGTGCAGGAGAGGCCCGATGTTTATCATGAGTCAAAGGTTCTAATTTCATATGGACCTGAGATTGAACTGCACAAAGCCATTCAACAGGGGAATCAATCAAAAATTGAAAGCACTCATGCAAAAAGGAATACAGTAGATTTCCAACACAACTTCTGGATCTGATTTTGGTGGAATGTGAGAAAGAAAGATAAGGTTAAAAAAAAAGGTCAGAAAAGTCCTGAGATCTGTGCTGAAAGAACAAACACTGATGAGAGCTTGCATACTAGATATTCTTGTGTGAAGTGGAAGCAATAACAAACAACAGACCACTTACTGTTACAACAGATGATGCCACAGATCTTGACACCTAATCAGTTGTTATTAATGAAAAAGCAACCAGCCTTACCTCCTGGAATTCTTAAAATAGAAGACACACACAGCCTAAATGGAGGCAACTTCGGTATCCTGCTGACCTATTCTGGAAGCGATGGGGGCATGAATATTTACCTTTGCTCCAGGAGCATCAAAAATGGATTCAAGTCCAAAATCTTTCAGTTGGAGATGTCGGCCCGATATTAGATGACTCTTCCCCAAGAAATTCACTTTCATGGAAAGAATCATGAAAGTGTTTCCAAATAAAAAAGAACAGGGGTCTGTACCTCACCAGTTAATACATTTGAGATGATTTGACAGATACCAGATCTTCCAATCGTCATAATGGCTGATTGGGTTGTTCAAACAAATTTGCGGATTGGATTAAAATATCTGGATTAAGTTGTCTGAGATTACTTTGCGTTCTTATATTCCTCAAAAAGAGCAGGTGTACCGATACTCGAAAACACGATCAGCAATGCAGCGATTGGCTGGCGTCAAGACAGCAATGTAGTCACATCACATAATTAAAAAAGACACCTGATGAAAAACTTGGCAAATTTCTGGACCTTTTATAAGAAAACAGCCAAGCAACCAAAATAAAAGTTATAACAGATAAATGAAATGTGCACTGTTTTTTTTTTTTAACATGATTGCCAATTATTTAGGCTAAATTCACAATTTCCTATTTGTCCATACATTTTATATTTTGGCTATGTCTATATTATGATAGACTACATAACATTATAATATTATTTGCAAAGTTATTTTTAAATTATTATTATTGTGCCTGGTTCACATTAGAGTACACTTGTAAGAAAATAGCAGTGACTGGGACATCACCTCCGCTTAAAAAGATGCAATCTAATCCAGTTTACATGAAATAAGCCTGCTCCCGAACAATCCAACATCATGCGAAATCATCATTAATCAAATCAAGCTAACTGAGTTAGCAATGTACGAAGAATGGATCCCTGGCAAGACATGTGTTGGTTAAAACTAAGGCCAATATCTTGGGAAGGCATGTTAACAAGTTGTGCTTTATCTGTGAAATGGACTGTAAACTACTCCTCAAATCTCAAGGAGTCCTCTCCCATAAAAAGAATATGGGCATTTCAGAAAATAGACAATGGACACTTAATGTCTCTGAAGTAATGCATAATGTAAATGGAATACAAGTATGGCTCCATTGTTCTATTTTTTGTAAGTATTTCATACTTCAAAATTTATATTTTCATTATGTAAATTTGGGAAATGTATTTTTGTTAATTAGTCATGTACGGTTGAATATATTTCTTTGTTTTATATTTGTTCTTACAGCGCTTTGCTCAGTGATGTCATTTTTGTAGTGCACATGAAAAGTTATTGAAGCATATGCAATAAGTTCAGACGTACAGTGGTAGAACACAAAGCTACTGATAGTGTACCGTAAGAGAGCAGAAGTGGTTATTAAGTATAGAGTCTCAACAAACAAGTTGTTAAGAGATGGTGTTGTTGCACAACAGGCTTAAGATTTTGTTGACCTGAAAAATAAATCATGACATTTTGGACTGCTAGTCAAGAATACAAGATAAGAAGATATGCATCAAAAACCTGTGGAATAACTAAGACAATCACATGTTCCTTACTTTGTGAAGGGCTCAATCTTCTACAGATCAAGGTTCAAAGAGAATTTTGAACATTCATCCTTCAGAAACCAGCATGGATGTTAGGTAGCATCTAAGCAAGACTTATAAGTTAAAGGTGAAGTGTCATTTCTGTGACACTAGCACCACCAAACAAAATTGCAGAAATAATAAATAAAAAATTGGTTGAGCCAGAAGTTGACAGCTCAAATAAACAATACAATCTCTGTGTATTAAAACTGGAATAAGTATTTCATTGCACCTATACATTTACATTGAGGGCATCATTTAAATAACATGTGCCCATCCATACTGAATGCATACAGTGGTCATTTTTTTATTTGATCCAATTATTTGATCAGGACTGAAACATGACTGACAGATCCCACCCACACAGAACTATTCACTTTCAATTGCTGAAGAAGTAACTGGCTAGACTGCCACAAGATTCTATTAAATTTACTTTAGGCCTACACTTCATTTGATCCATGTTCATCCATTTAGTGGACACTTTTGTCCAGAGCGTTAAGAGAGAAGTGTGTAACAAAGGCAATTCATCATAAAGCACCCAACCACGTCAAAAGTGCTGGAATTCCAAGGTTGGTCTTTGCAGAATCTGAAGGGTAAAAAATCATTCTGCAAAGACATACGTGCAAACACAAAGAGTCATGAGCTGTCAGTGCATGCTGCTCTCTAGATTTATACATTCATCACCATTATAGCTTATGCAACTAACCTTCTTTACATGAATCATTTACATAAACATGCTACTTGATGGATTTTGAAAGCAAAAATGGCTTAGTTTTTAAGCGTTTGATGAAGAGCAGCCATGAAGCTAGACAGAAAATACATTTTTCCTTGTTTGCGATGAAACATGCTATTGGGACCAAAACTTTCCCATTATTCTCTGGAGCAGCACAAATACACAATTAAGCATTGTTTGTCCATCCAACGTTTTGCTGACATTCCCTTTTAGTTTTAAAAACATTATTTCTGAATGTTCAGTTTTTAAAATGTTTTTTTTTTTTCAGCGAATGTTACACACATGCTGACCTTGTCGAGAGATACTACAACACCTCTTGTACAGGAAGAGAAATGTGATTAATAATTCAGTTGACAAGGTTACAAAAAAATGTGTGACTTGCCGCAGGTTTCACAGACTTGTACGCTTAAGTCTACTCCCAGACTAAAATCTACGCTTGAACTGTCTTGAAAGCAATTTGCACTGACATATCTTAAAATACGTCAGTGCCATTGTTTTGTCTCAAGATGCACAACAGTAATATTTTTTTCCTTAAGGCAAGTAAATAAAAGCTACTAAAATGCCCTAATTGAACTAAGGCGTTAATCTAAGCCTTTACAGTAAATGAAACCAGCCCTGATATGTTAACTTTTAAATTTACAATTAGTCTTACCTTTTCTTAGCTTTTTTGTAAATTCATAGAAAGCTGATTTCAGATTTTCAGTATGCATATATGTTTTTTTAAAGCCAATCAATTCTTTGCAGCCAAACTAACCTTAACAGACTGATTTGCACATAAAAGCTGTTCAGTGAGGCATGGGATCTGATGGTTGCTGATTTCTGCTGTTCGCATCAGTCAGGGTCACTGGAAGCCCGTGGTTCAACTCTGACTCGTCCCAAAAGAAACATGATGTCGTATACAAGGAAGCATTGTGCAACAGTGAATTAGACTGGGAATGAGTGACATGTTGCTACCGGTTATGTATTTGCAATAATAATAATAATAATGATAAATATATATATATATATACATACATACACATACATACATACATACACAGGCTAAAACAAAAACAAAAAAGCTCACAGAAAACAAAACTCACGCACTGACTGATTTGTTGATTGGGAGATGATATTACATTTAAAGTTATAAAGATTTTATTTACACTTATTAAATGTATTAAAATGTATTACATTTATTTAAAGTTACTAAATTTAAATAAAATAATTGAGTTTGTATTGTTTTAGCAACTCCACGTCATCATATAATTTTAAAACATTTATATCTTTATTGGAAAGTGTGTTTGGAAAGTCTCACCCTCTCTGCTGCCATCTTGTTACTCCAAACTAGGATACTTCTCCAGCATTCCTAAATAATTTAGGAGCTGAGACCTACACTTAACACTTAGGAGCCTTTATGAATCACACTTATTCTTGAAGGTGCAATATGTAAAATTTTTGCAGTAAAATATCCAAAAACCATTAGGCCAATGTTATATATTTTGTTCAGTTGAGTACTTACAATATCCCAAATGTTTCCAACTATTTGTAAATCTTAAAAAACTTCATTTTAAAAAGCTTTCGGGACATGTGCGGGAGTAGCCTGTCAATGATGTCATATCCGCGCTATCCTCGGTTTCCGCTTTTACTGCCGTAGAAACCATGTGGAAAAAGTAGTTAAATAGCAACTAGCTTGTTTCGTGCAGTCACAATTATTCTTTACTGTTTGTAGCTGGTCCTGTCAACAAAGACAAGTCCCATAAACGTCTACCAAATGACCCAAGAAGATTTTGGGACAAGAAGAGAAATAAAACGAGGTTCAACATGGGTGTCGCATTTCCTAAATGGAGAGAACTGCACGACAAACTTCAACTAGACAGAGACGGCGATCTTGCATGTGTTTTAATAGGCAGGTGAGGAACTATTTGGATTCCTTCACTGACAGAAAACTTGTGGTTATTATATCGATCAACAGTGTTCGTCTTATTGTTTGAATGTCCGAGTAATGTTTATTAAGGACAGCGTTATTGCATTTGTTGACTTTGCCATACCCTTCACCCGACGTGATAAACAATGGAAATTAATACAGAACGTGTTCTACCTAAATATTACTCAGCCTTTTTCACTCAAATGGTGTGGGTACTTTCAACTGTACTTTTACTATAATTGTTTTGAACACGTACAACTGCTCAGCATTATCACACCAATGAATTGGACAAATACAGTAACATCTAAGACAACCAATTTAGTGTTAATCCTTGCTTTACTTGCGGCAAATTAATTATAATGAAATAAAATCTTATTACTTTACCTGATCCATGAACATGATTTCTGATTCCCATCTGATTTAAATCAGTGATGGAGCCGAAGACGACAGTCCCCATCATTCCACGCTCCTTGACGGCCAGCGTCATCAAGCTACGCCATTTTTGTTGTCGTTTTGAGGGTACGCCCTCTAGCGGCCAAAAATTTTACATATTGCACCTTAAGAGTAAAATGATTCTTTTTATACTCTTTTAAATTTTACTCTGAGCGGCTTTATACATACGGCCCCAGATAACTTTGAATTAATATTCTATTAATGTTACAAGAAGAATGTTTGATCATAACTGAGAACACCTTGCCAGAACGTTGGCCAAAGTTCATAGAACTTTTCCTTCCTAGCAGGCTCAACATTAACTAGAGTTACACGAGACAAGTGTAGAAGCGAGTTTGAAAAGAGCAGATGAGAAAGCGGAAACGCAGCGATGCCAGATGCTCAACCCACCAGCATTCATGCTTTCCTACATCATCTCGTCTTAACCAAGGAGGTCTAAAATACATAAAAGAAAACTATTATAGCTTCCATTACATTTACGCAGATGTTTTTATCCAACTCGCAGTGCACTAAAGGTACAATTTATCAGTTCATGCACGCCATTGGAATTTAAACATCGTAAATAGAATGTTAGAGCAGCATTAGTGTGTCCTAAATCAAGGTATGCGAGTCAGGCGTGAATTTTTAACATGCGCAAGAACATATTTCAAAATATTGTCCATGCAAATGAGCATGTGAATTGGGACTCAGCATAATTTCTTCATTAACACCGACAGTTATCTGCTGTAAAACAACCATCTGAAGTAATCAACATGAGATTGCAGATGAAAATACAGCTTTAACTGTGAATTGCCAAACATGTTCCTCAGAGCGTTGTGCTTTTATTGCATAATTTGTCTCATTTCTGCTCTGTACACAAACCTTACGTGCTGAACTTCAGATATCTCAATCTCACAGCTTGACATTTCTCGATGGGTTTAAATGTAACGTAATTGCAATTTTCATTCAGCGACATCAAAGAGAACAGACCATAATTGTCTTGGTGCACTTTACTTTAAAAATGCTCCCGTTTAGTTCATGCAGTATAGTAAATTATTCATTTTACACTTCGGGAGGAAGTCTCAGTTTGTTTCATTAAATTTAATTCAGGTTAGGGAATTCTACTGTTAAAGAAAAAAAAACCCTGTGCAGATAAAGCTAGATGATTTGATCTGATTTTCTCTATGCTCCTACATGTTTCTTTCATACAGTATTTTCTGTGTTTGTGTAATCATGTGTGTCTTTGTGGGAATTGCTTGATTGCAATTTAAGGCTATACAGTGAAAAGAATGCTTTTTGTTTTCTGAGAGATGACCTTGAATCTTCAAAACAAACATATTTTACTGCTTAGAAAAGTAATATAAATCTATCCATTTTATCTTATCCATTTGTTGTTAAATCATTCAATTCAAGAGATTGTTCAAATATTTGATTCATCCAAGTGAAGTTATGATTCATATTTTTAATAATTCATTTAAAAGTAATTAGAATAGATATTTTTTCAAATAGCAAGTACGTTAACATATAGGCCTTTGTTATTTTGTTTGGATGTCTGTTGAGAACACACCACTCCATGGATGTAAAATATATATTTATATTTACCTCAAACATTTTTACCATGTTTCAAACAGATATACGGAGCATATTACAATAATTGACGTTTTATGACGAGGCTAGGCTAGATCTCAAACCAGGCAAATGCGTTGGTGGTGTTCAAATTATTAACGTGTTAAATACTTTTAATTAATCTCACCCATTAACTTCAATGGCCAAAAATATAATGTTTCACAGGTTTATGAGCATATCTGATAGCGACGCATTTATCTTGGGGCTTTTTTCATATTCACTTCCCAGCGACTTACTGATGTTTTCTCGTCCCGGGCAACTTAAGTTGAGTTAACTCAATTGAAGTGGTGGCGGAGCGGATGACGTGTGTGCTTTGTACCATAGACATAATAAACACATAGGCTGCGTCCGAAATCGCCTACTCAATGAGTAGGTATTTCATTTCAATGAGTAGGTACTTAACGAGTGCTAAAAGAGTATGAATGAAATCTCGTTGAGTATGAATGCGATCCGGAAATCATCCACCAAGTTGACGTTATCATGTGACCTGCAACGTTATCGCAAGCGCAGCAACTTAAAAGATATGAGCGACAGGTTTAATTCATCTATCTTTAAACATCTTGATATTGATTAAACGTGCTCATTTTCTGGTCATGTTGAAGACACGGCTCCGCATTTATTTTGTGATTATAGCAATAAATTTGCGGTTAATTTTAGTTAACCTACTAATCTAACTCTACTAATGTGACCCAGTTTTATCCTTAAAGATATTTTTTTATTTTTATAAAAACCCAAAATTGCAATCTCTTGAATACGTTAATTTATTTTATATGCAAACATTTTCATCCACAAGCAAAAGTGAATTAAATCTTATTGGTTTCCCTCTTTTTCTTGGATTTAAGAATTCATTTCATTCATCAGGCTTATAAATAACTCTCTCTCTCTCTCTCTCTCTCTTCTATATATATATATATATATATATATTATATATATATATATATATTATGCATTATGATGAATTATTCAGATATTTAACCTTATTGTGCTTTTTTGTGCTCTGCATTTAATCTAAAATTATGATTATATTATCACAAACCCATATTTTCTGTCTTTTTTTTTATGATTGTTTATTGTTAAAGAGACAACCATGGTATTTTCCCTGATCTTGTATGTAATTATAAGTTCTGCAATAGATGAGTCACAGCTGCACTAACACCTCATAGCATCAGTAACTCAACCCTGCCTAGTACGGTTTTCCTCAGCGTCGGTATATGGTATATACGTATATGGTTCAGAAGTCATGTAAATCCACTTTGGTGATGTAACGTGCTGGTTAGGAACAAGGCACGAAGACTGGATACAATTTACACAGTTTAATACTGATCAGGATAAGGACAGGATACAGGAAATAACATCAACCACAAAGCTTTAACAACGGACAAGGAATGGACTGACACAGAGGGAATATATACACAGAAACACAGGAGGATAACAAGCAAGGCACAGGTGACAGACATAATGACTAACGAGACACAGCTGACTGAAATGAACTAATGATGGACAAGCACATGGGGAAACAAAACAAAGATCACTAGACTCAAAACAAGGAACATGTGACAACTGACAGGACAGGGGAAAAAAGAAACAGATAAACAAAAGACCAGATCATGACAGGTGACATACGTGACCTTACTAGAGCTCCTGTTAGCTGTACGTAATCAAACGTGTTTTTACAGCAAAATCACAAGTATAATGCCTAGCGTCTTTACACCTTCAACACTTCAACAGTTTACAGTAGTTCAACGAATGCGATTTTAACACAAGGAATGTTTTCAATACTCACATTTGAAAACGCCTCTTTCTCCTCCGTGTTTGATTATGATGTGTCCTCTCCCGTGGCCTCCTGGGATAGAAAAGTACTTTTCGGAAAGCGCTCAGGAATCTGGGTGGAAACATGACTTCTAAGATTTCGGACATACTTATTCGCTCACCTACTGCTTTTCCACTACTATATAGTAGAGAAGTAGGCGATTTCGGACGCACTTTAAGTAGACGTACGTCCGAATCTCGCGAGAAATATACGTCACCGAGGTAATTCTCGCCTACTGCTTTTTGCCTACTCAATAGTAGAGAAGTAGGCGATTTCGGACGCAGAAAGTGACGCCCCATTGGCCGCTTTGGAACGTTGCTGCGATACGTCAACGCGTCCGCCATATTGCTGAGGGCAAGACTGCACTGTAAACAAATGCAAGTAAACTGGTGATTTTTTTGGGATATAAACGAAAATAACGTTTACATTTATCAACTGATTTCAGTGGTTTATGATGTACGTGGTGTACAAAAAGTTCCATCTCTGGTCATTCAAAACCTCGATAGAAGACTTTAAAACAATATTTATTTTAATAGTCAAAGCTCAGACTTGTCCTGTATTTGGCTGCTTTATTCTTGGATAAGAATTGTGAAGAGGCCCATAATGAGATCATTTAAATTTTCACATTAAATGAAAAAAAGATACTTATTGTGGAAAAGGCATTTTCTGTCTTTTAAGCCATTTTAGCTTTTCTTGTGTTTAGAATTGACCACCATTGTGAAAATGTAGCAAATCATCAAAAACAAATCACACACGCTGGAAAAACCTTCCCTTCTTACAGCAACTTCCCACAATCTCCTCAACTCTTTG